>JAOUZG010020552.1:471013-486815 GCA_026289955.1 Argiope argentata
CACACACACACACACACACACACACACACACACACACACGCACGCACGCACGCACGCACACACGCACACACGCGCACACACTCACGCACGAACACACACACACACACACACACTATATTCACATTTTCAACCGTTAATAAAATACTCGTTGTTCATCCACTCAAGTTCAAATTCATTTTTTAAAACTTGTAGTGGATGACAAGGTTTATACATTTTTTTCAAGTATTAATTAATTCATTACATTTAATTAATTTTTAATACTTCAAATAGAGTTTTAGCAGTCTGTAATGAAATTTGAAATAAACAGGATGGGTTAAATGAGCTGAATGGGTAAAATAAAATGATTTCAGTATTTTTCACGTAAAGGTGAAGAATATGTGCTCACTTCTTGCAAAAATTAATAATTTTTAGATAAATTATTTATATTAATTAATAAAAAGTTACTAAAATAAAAATTTTATTTGTTGATAAAAATAGGAATTGACTGACTTTTTTTAATATTACTTATTATATTTCATTTTTTTATAATTTAATGCTCCATATGTTTTTTTTCAAACTTCTCAATTTTGATAAAATCTTAGCCTTTATAAATTAAAAGCTGATGCAAATTTTTATTTCAAACACGAAATAATAATTTCTCAATACCTCCAGCACACACTTTAAATTAATTGAATAAACAATTTGCTCATTTATAAAGATTTTATAGTTTTTGATATTAATCAGAAAAAAATTTCCACTAAAAGGAAAAAAAAAGTAAACTTTTTTATTATTAATCTTATTGCGGTATTTTGAGATTGGAACAAATATAGCTGTTTTTATAATTTAGGAACAGGTGACATATGTTTTAAGCTATCCATAAAATTTTCAGCAAATCATATGATAAGATTATTAATTAGAATGTTATTTATAAAGTGTCATAACTTTTAAAAAAACAAAAACAAACAGACAAACAAACAAAAGAAAAAACGCCAATTCTGCCATTTTTTCAAACCGCTGCGAATGAGTTTTGTTTAATAAATGTTTTCTTTATTCATTTTTTAAAAAAGTTTCAAATAATAAGAATTTTATTAATTTTCTTACAAATTTATTGGAAATGTACTAGAATATTTATCTTTGAAAACACTTGACATTTAAATCAAAAGGTTTACAAATGCTTCATAAAATATCTAATGCATGTTTATTTCAGAGTACGAAGTAATTTTAAATATAATAAAAAAAAAGAATTCTTAGATTGCTTCTTAAAGGTATGCAGACTAACTATCTATTCAAAAGTCACCAAAATAAATTTAATTTTGTTTAAATTATTTTTTTCTAAAGCTACTGATCGTAATGATTCTTTTGCTAATAGACAAATTTTTGAATATCATTCATCATTTATACAGTTTATGACACTTTTTATTTTCAGATATAGAAATTAACACAATTTACCAACTTAACTCTAGAAATAAGTCTTTAAAAATAAAACGTGAATACAAAAGTGTAATAGAATTTTTTTAGATTCTCAGCATCAAAAGCCTTTTTGAAATTTTTTTTAGAAATATCTTTTGCTTAATCTCTCTTGATATAAATATTTTTTGCAGATTGTATAATATACGTTAGTGACATATTTTTAGAATTTATTTAACGTGAAGCCTTTTATCATTATTTACATTTTTTAATACATTTTCTTCATAATATTTTTCAATATAACTTGAAAATTTTCTCCTTTGTTTTAGAAATTTTTACTGTCAAATTCCTTATAAATGAATTTGTTTATGAAAATATTTCTTGTTGTTAATCATAATATTGTGTAAAAATGATGTACTAAGAAATTGAGAAATTTTTTTCTTATACATATGGAGCACATATTTCATACATGATTATTTTAACAGCCCCACCGTACAAATAGGGAAAAAAGTTAGCTGCCACCTTGGGGAAATCTGGGCATCTTATGAATGATGGTACTTATCGCTCTTAGAGTAACTAGAAATTCGCCATGTAAACCCATTATCTGAACGCTCTTGAAGTTAAGTAACTTTAATATATTTTATCTAATGATTACTCATTTATACATTTTAAAACTGAAAATGTTACTAAGAATATAGTCAATTTTTGTATAACAGAACGTTAAAGCAAAACTGGTTTGAACATTTCAAAAGAATAAAATTCGTTTTTAATGTCCAATGCAACGTTAAAAAAAAGAAAATGAATGAAATAACGTTCTTTAAATATTAAACAAAAACTCAGGAAAGTAAAAAAGCAAAATTATCCTAATAAGAAAAACAAATAAAGTAGCTTTAAACAATAAACAAGAAATAAAACTAGAATAGAATAAATTAAGCAAGGAAAAATTATGGGAACAAATAAAATAGCTGTACTAAATAAACACTAAATAGAAAGCAACTGTAGGACAAACAAAGATATAGAAAACAACAAAAACAATTAAAGTTGTAAATAAAAGGGAATATGAAACAAATGGTAAACAACTGTGAAAAATAAAACAGGCAAAATGAAAAAAATAATAATAAAAAAATAAATAGATCATGACGCAAAAAGTGAAACCGAAGAAAACTGTAAAATAATGAAAAAATATAAATAAATATATGAAATTTAATATTTTTATTTCAACAAATGGAATGAAGTAAAAGCTCAATATACTATTCGAAGACTTTTTATTTACTTTTCTACAAAATTTTCTTTTGCTTGGAGTTTTGCAATAAAACGACTGAAAAAAATCAAGAAATGCAAGAAAGCTGATATGTTAGCAAATTTTCTTAAATAAATAGAACTATCTTTATATTATTCAACAAATTTAATTGAATTATTTTACTGTTTTTTAATAGCCGTTTAATACTATATCAAGAAAAATATTTTGAATGAGAATACAGGAAAAAGAGATTCTTTGATCTATATAATAAATTCATTTAACGGTTACCAGGAATAATCTTTTCAGCTTACTTATTATAAACTATTCATTAATAGTTCAAAAGAATTTTGTTTAAGAAAATACGGAATTTTAAATTAATAAGATTGGCCTGAAAACCCTGAATAAGATTGGCCAAAAAAGCATTATTTCCTTAAAAGGAAATATGTTTAAATAAATTAAATCATCCAATTAAATCTTACTTAATTAATTCAATTAGTTTTGGATAATTTAGTAACAGAAATTCAAAGCTCAGAACTTTTATGTGATCAGTATTCTATACAATTTAATTAGCGGAGCTTGCTTTAATGGAATTAGTATTAATTATTTTGTAGCTATTAGAACTAATTTCTATCGATTTCTATTGATGAAAGTTTATTATTGATTCATTTTTTGACCTTTCAGAACTAAAGATCACTAAATGAGTTTAATTAACATCCTTTAACAATTTTGAGAAATCATAAATTAAAAAAAATATTTTGAATAAAGTAATTATTTTAGCTGCATGTTTAATAGTTGATGCTTTGTTGCTTTAATGGATTATTTCATGTGTATAAATTTTTGTAAGAGTAAAATTATTTATAATCTTGAGATTTTCTCATTACACTTAATAAATTTCATAGAACTTATATTTACATACATTTATTATTAATCAAATAATACATTTTATTATTAATCAAATTGAATTCTTTGAAACTTTAATATTCATTCTTTATCTAAATAACAAGTGAAAAGAATATATTAAAAAATAATGATAATAATAAAAAAGGCAATAAAAAGATAATAATAATATAATATTAAATATAATTGAAGATGATTTCAAACGAATTATAAAGAATTGGCATCTGGTTCATATTTATGAAGTTTTAAAAGACTGAGAGAAAAACATAATATTAACAACATTTAATTTCAAAATTAGGGATATAAAAATTGTTTTATGTGCAATCATTTATAAATATTGCTGCTTTTCCGTATAATTTGTTTGCTGCCAAAAAGATATTAAGATATTATCATTCTTATTACTTAAAAAAAATTCTTTTTTCTTTTAATGTGAGTATATTTTTTTTAAATCGAATTCGAGACTTATTCGGATATTTTTTTTATCGAATTAAGATTTTTCGGATATTTTTTAAATCGAATTAGAGCTTTTTTCGGATACTTTTTTATCCAATTAGGATTTATTTGGATGGTTTTTAAATGAATTAGAGATTTATTTGAATAATTGTTTTTATCCAATTAGAATTTTTTTGATATTTTTTTAATGAATTAGAGATTTATTTGGATAATTTTTTAAATTTAATAAGAGATTTATTTTTATATTTTTTTTAGCAAATTAATGATTTATTCGGATATTTTTGATCAGATTAGATCATTCAATTTATGGAATAATGTTTTGAGGTATGTAAGTCATGAGTGTGTTTTGAGATATGTGAAATGTGTTTAGAATTTCTCATAAAATCTCTTTGCTGAAGGGAAACATAACCTATTTTTATACTTCTAAGGAACATGTGTAGTTTTAGAAAAAAAAATTATTGCATTATTTGCAATTTAATCAATTCTGTAATAAATTAAAGCTCAAATTTTTAAAGAAAGAAAATAACAAACTTACCAAAAGTTTATAAAAATTTAAAAGATTAAAAGATAGTACTTCACTCTTAATAAAAATACTTATATAAAATATTTAATTAAAACACGTATGCACTATTAATCCAGACTAACTATCTGGTCGACGAAAGTGACTGAAAATTCAGTTAGATCTTTTACTTAAAGAAGAGAACAAAAATCTCAAAATAATAAGATTTAAAAGAACTTATTAGCTATTAAAAGTGTTATTTTCTACCAGAAATATATTATAATAAATTAGGAAAATACAGCCATTGATTTGTCAACTTAGCTCTAATTTCAATCAGGCATATATAGTAAATCAAATAAGCTTATCATTTAATGATTTAATAAAGTGCTTTTCAGCAAATAATATATGGGTTGTTAAATAAATTAATTTAATTACATAGCAGAAATCAATAATTAATTATTGTCGATTTTTATCTGTGTCATATTTGCTAAAGCTGAGTGTATTTAATGGAATTCTAACTAACCAATTATGATCGTTCACATATTTTGAAAAAAAAAAAAAACAAGATAATTTGGGAATATTGATTGATTTATAAGTTTGAAATTTATGCTGTAAATAAAGAGATTATTTATTACATATATCTTATCTAATCTTATCATCATTAGATGTTGTAGATTTTAATTTATTACATTGCCTTTTAAGTATTTTAACTTGTCTGCCTTCGACTTACTTGAAATTTTTATGTCCAAGCAGGATAATTGTTTTTTAAAATTATCTATAATTTATTTTTTGGAAATTTGTTTTTCTATTTTGCTTTTAATATTTGTTTCACTAGAATATAGGATATTTATATATCTTTTTTAAAAAAAGTACTCAATTTAATCTATTCTTAATTCTACTATTAACCCTTCCTCAGTCGCATACATTACATTTCCTTTTTATTCAGTTAAATTTAGTAGTTTTATTACCGTCCCGTTTTTTAAAGCAACACAAATGTTAATTTGAGATCATAATTTTGAACCACAGTCAGATGACGAGGACGATACCTGACCTGGCTTCTCCTGTCCAAACTTTCACGCCATAATAGAGGGAGGACGTTTGGCCCTGTCAGATATAAAGTGCACCATGCCCATTTAAGCGATGGTTATTGGATGAAATCAAACTTGAATTCCTCCGGTTCAGAAACCTAGACGTTACCACCAATCTATGTGGTCCCCTAAATATAAAATTTATTATATTATTTATATTATCATATATGAAAATGAATTATATAATTTATAGAATTAAAAATGAAAAAGTCAAAGGCTACAAGGGAAATTAGATCAAATTGAATGTCCGTACAGCAATAATATTTTCACGAATCTGTAATGTTGCTTCCTATCCTGGTTGATTTTTATCACTGTAAAAACCGCTTTACTATCAACTTTGTTGGATACTGATCAGAAGCTAAATCAGTGATCTCAGGGTTTGATGGCCATTTGGCGACTTGGCAACTTTGGCGAAAAAATATATAAGACTCTAGAATTTTGCTATCTATTAAACTATCTTTACAATTTAAATCGTAACTATTAAGATACTGGAAGTACATTTAATGTGTGCAATAAAGCGTATCCGGATTGTGTTTTCCAAATAATTATGAATTATTAAAACAGAAAGGCTTAATATCAAGTATCTTTATTAAATAAATTATTTTACTCGAATAAAAAGATTGGATTTTAATTAAATTCCTTTTAATTAGCTCTGATTAAAACGTCAACGACTTTTAATAATGTTTCTTTTACAAAATAAATAAATAGACTGTGATTAATTGTAGTTTTCATTTAGATAGTTTCTGAAAATAATTGGTACAATGGAAAAGTTTCTTAAATTATTTGATTAGATTATAATTTTTAAAATATTGTTTTCTCTTTCATCTGATAAATAAGTAATTATTTACATGTAACTCTTGTTCTTATGTTCTTAAATATTTATAACGCTGTTGCTGGAATTTTAAATCATTTCGGCAAGTCATATTTTCTTTCTCTAGTAGCACATGAATATTGTGAAATATTGTATGGTATTGATCAATATTGGTAATATCGAATCCTATTGTTGAATATTGTTGAACACTGACTGCTATTATAGAATTCCATAATGTTTCTGCATATTGTTTGACATTGATAAATTATTTAATATTATGTAAGATTTATTAAATTGGCCACTATTGGCAATATTTCACAATATTGTTTGAAAATTATACGTCATTGATCAATTTCGAATATTGTTTTACATTGATAAATATTCTAGTATTGCCTAATATTATGTAAGATTGCATGATGTTGGCCACTATTGGGAATATTTCACAATATTGTTTGAAAATTTTATGTCATTGATCAATTTTCTACGATAGCATGTATAAATGGCATGTAAAAATGGAATTAAAACTATTTATACAATTGAATAAGTTTAATTCAATTTTTTAATGGTAAATATTACTTAATTAAATGAAATAATTATAAACATTTTATTAATACAATATTTATATTTCTTTAAAATGTAATATATTTTTTTAATAATCCAATTACATAAATAAATGATCATAACAAACCATCCATTAACTCAATCCTTCTTTGACTGCATAAATGTAAATAAAACTGAAATGTCCAAAAAGCTACAACATAATGTCTAACTTTTATTGGAAATTCGACACCGCGAATGAAAAAAAAATGTATAAAAAATGATGAAAGAAAGAATTTTAAAAGAAGTAAGAAATAAATCAATAAACCCAGCAACATCTGAAACGAGAAGTTTGTTCCTTTCTTAAAATTGAGGGGTAGAAAACGACAATCGCGTGGAAATATGGAACAAACTGAAGAAATTTTTTCTCTGATATTTTGTAGGGAACTCCTCGGTGAAGAGGAAGCGAAGTAATAACAAAAAAAAAAATTAAAAGAGTACTTTTATGTTTCTTCCTTATGGTAAGAAACACTTGAAATATCTGAAGAAACATGATCCACGGACATAAAAAATTGCAAAGAGGAAATCTAAAGTATTTTTTTATGCTTTGGGAGACAGTTTGTAAGCGTTGACTTTCAAAACAAACTTCCATGACAGTAATATGTATATGGTAAGAGAAGAGAACGATACATTTAAAAATATCCTCACACAGCAAGCTTTAGACGCAAGATGAAAAGTCGACAATAGCAGTTTGAAAATAAAATATTTCAATTTATTTTGTTTATAATCCGTAAATTTGGAGGGGAATGTTCATGAAATATCTAATTCATTGAAAAGGATTATTTTAGAGCAACAACATTTAATTCACTTTTAAGGAACATGCATTTCATGATTGAGAAATAACAGCTTGCCTCATCATCATACTGCGCATGTTCAATGAATTTCCAAGCTTATGCAATTAAAGGCAGTTACAATCCTTTCCGATTAAGAGGACGTCACTATTTTATTCTGATTCTTCAAATATCCTTTATTATTAAATTCTATTTCTTCTGAGATAGCATCATTATCGTATACTAATTCTTCTGAGTCGGTGTCACTATCGGATACTGATTATCCGTAGATGCCGTCATTACCGTATACTTCTGATATGCCATCAGTATCATATTCTGATTCTTCTGAATGGCGTCATAACCATATCCTGATTTTTTTTATATAACATCAAGATCGTATTCTGATTCTTCTAAAATGGCGTCATAACTGTATTCTGATTATTCTGAGATGCCAACAGGTTCGTATGCCGATTCTTCTGATATGGCGTCATAATCATATTACATTTCTTTAATGATGACATCAGTATCGTATCCTGATTCTTCTGAGATGACGTCACTACTGTATTCTGTTTCTACTGAGATAGCATCATTATCGTATACTAATTCTTCTGAGTAGGTGTAACTATCTGATACTGATTATCCGTAGATGCCGTCATTACCGTATACTTATGATATGCCATCAGTATCATATTCTGATTCTTCTGAATGGCGTCATAACCATATCCTGATTATTTTGAGATGACATCAGTATCGTATTCTGATTATTCTGAGATGGCGTCATAACCATATTCTGATTCTTCTGAGATGCCAACAGTTTTGTATCCCAATTCTTCTGATATGGCGTCATAATCATATTCTGTTTCTTTTATGATGACATCAGTACCGTATCCTGATTCTTTTGAGATGGTGTCGCCATTGCATTCCGATTCTTCTGATATGGCTTTGCATTCTGTTTCTTCTGATATAGTATCATTATCATATATTTATTCTCCTGAGTCAGCGTCAGTATTGTATACTAATTATCCTGAAATTCCGTCATTACCGTATCCTGAATTTTCTGGGATGGCATCCCTACTGTATCTTGATTCTTCTGAGATGCCGTAAGTATCGCATTCTGATTCTTCTGAGATGGCATTAAAAGCATATTCTGATTTTTTTTGAGATGACATCAGAACCGTATCCTGAATCTTTTGAGATTTTGTCACCATTGTATTCTGATTCTTCTGAGATTTCTTCAATACAGTATCCTGATTCTTTTCAGATGATGTCACCTCTATATTCTGATTCTTTTGAGATGGTGTTACTACAGCTTTATGATTCTTTCAATGGGAGAAAAAAATAATACAATGAATCCTGCCTGAAGTCTTTTTCAAGGGTCACCCTCAGGCAGGAATTCAAACCAGGGATTTTTTCTGTGAGATAATTGACAATTCGTCAAAATATCGATCTCTCGTGACCCGAAAATACCAAGAAAATGAAGAGTTAGAAATTAATTTTCATCACAAAAATAAACGAACAACTTTAAAGTAAAATGATTCCAGGAAAAATTTAAATCACACAAAACAAAACCAAAACTCACAAAACAATTTCCTAAAAGCTTTTATAATCTAAATAGAATTAAAGAGAAATGGAAAAAACCCAGGAAAGTGAGGTCTTGGAGATAACCAGGGCCACAGAAATATACAAACTTTAAAATAAATTCAAACAAAATGTTTAAATCAAACATAACATAGAAGAAATGCACATTTAGTAAATATATGACTTGAGCAATTATGATTCTGATGTATCAGGGTATCTTGGCCATCATTATTAAGGATTATCCACACTTTTCAACACAAAGCCCTTCCAGCCGACTTTGAAAGAACAGATGTAAGACTTTTAAAATAATTGACTTTCCTCCTATCGCAACTTTTTTTGATGAGGTACGGAGAGCATTTAAATTTGTAATATAAATTTATTTGAAGTTAAGCATAATCCATATCCCCCCCCCCCAAACAAGTTTCTTACTGCAAGTAGTAATGTGATAAAATATATATATTGCATTCGTTAATAGGTGAATTTCGAAAACATTCGGATCATTTGATTTTATATCTCTAAATTTGGCAATTCTTTAAATATTATAAGTGATAAAAATATAAAATTTATTATCTCTAATTATCACCTGGTTTATGTCGTGAGTATATAACCTTTTTATCAAAATTTACCTATTTGACTGTTCTAACAGAAACTTACTTACACTAGAAAAACTAATTTATTAACTTACTGACTTACAGCTTGCAAAACTGATTTATTGACTTACAACTTGTAAAACTGACCTATAGAATTATAACTTTCAAAACTGGCTTATTGACACAACTTGTGAAACTGACTTACTGATTTATGATTTGTAAACCTAACTTATTGACTGACTGACTTACAATTTGCAAACTTGACTTTATGAAGTAACTTGTAAAACTAACTTATTGACTGACTTACAATTTGCAAACTTGATTTTATGAAGTAACTTGCAAAACTAACTTATTGACTGACTGACTTACAATTTTCAAACTTGACTTTATGAAGTAACTTGCAAAACTAACTTATTGACTTTAAACTTGCAAACCTGACTTATTGACTTAACTTGCAAAACTGATTTATTGACTTAACTTGCAAAACTGATTTATTGATGACAGACTTTCAACTTGCAAAACTGGTTTATTAACTTACCGACTTACAATTTGCAAAACTGACTTATTTGATGCTTGGAACTATATTTTTCTTGAAATCTAAGTTCTTGTAGCTCGACTTTCTTGATAAAGCAATACCTCACAACCCGGAATTTTTCAAAATATAAATAAGGTAAAACCCCACAAGGCCGAAAATCTGAATTTCATTGGAAAATATGTACACTTCGATTGCAAGGAATAAAATTCAAGTAAAAGTATTCCCAAACCAAAACCTGGCGCCATTTGAAGAGGAAACTTTGTGTGTTTCACTTAAATCTAAAAAGGAAAAACTTCCTGCAAACTTCTTTTCTGATATTAGAAAGAAATTTCTCACCGATATAGAAGCGAAAACAATAACAAATCTTGGATTGTTTTCTTCATATTTTTTCACTTTCGGGAAGGGACCCTTCACATATTGAAACAGATAGAATATAAGATTTGTAAGAGAAGAAGAGGTACTCTAACTAATTGTACAAACTTGCAATGATAATATGACGTTCATAGCAATTTTCCTTGTAAATCCATGGCAATGGTTGTCAGAATATCATCTTTCAGAATGTTGCAGTTCGTAATTGTATAGGATTCTGAATGATATGGGACTCAAACGAACAATTAGTATTGTATAACATCATATTTGAAGACATGTGAAGCAATTGGAAAATGAAGACAAGGCAAAAGAATAGATGTGGTTATTTTATTATTACAAAGTAATATGCTTGTTTCAACCAGAAATAAATAAATATAAGAACATCCATGGGTGAAAACATGAATTACTTTGGCTGATTAGAATTTCAACAAACGATACATTTATTTATATATTTAATTTTGAAACGCTTTTGAAACAGATAGTTGTATTGCATGAAACATATAACCTCAACTCAAAATTTTATTTCTAATGCCATTATTAGTTTCTGAAAAAGACATTAAAAATCCTATTAAAAATGAAAATAAAATAAAATTGGAAAATAACGTATGAAATTCCGATTTTTTTTTCATACACTAAGCATAAAAAGTATTTAACATTTTCTCACATACAAAGTATATAAGCATCTTAATATTTTCTCATATAAAAAGTATATAAGCCTCTTAATTTTTTCCATTTATACAAAGTATATAAGTATCTTAATATTTTCACATATACAAAGAATATAAATATTTTCTCTTATAGAAAGCATTTAAGTATCTTAATATTTTCACATACAAAAAGTATATAAGCATCTTAATATTTTCACTGATATAAAGTATATAAGCATCTTAATATTTTCGCAAATACAAAATATATAAGTATCTTAATATTTTCACTGATACAAAGTATATAAGCATCTTAATATTTTCTAATATACAAAGTATATAAGTATCCTAATATTTTTACAGATACAAAGTATATAAATATTTTCTCATATAGAAAGTATATCGGTATCTTAATATTTTTACAGATACAAAGTATATAAATATTTTCTCATACAGAAAGTATATAAGTATCTTAATATTTTCCCAAATACAAAATATTTAAGTATCTTAACATTTTCTCATATAGAAAGTATATATCTTAATATTTTCACATACACAAAGTATATAAGTAGCCTAATATTTTCACATATACAAAGTATATAAGTATTTACTCATATAGAAAGTATATAAGTATCTTAATATTTTCCCAAATACAAACTATATAAGTGTCTTAATATTTTCTTAAATACAAAGTACATAAGTATCTTAATATTTTTACGTATACTAGAAACATAAGTATTTTCTCATATAGAAAATATATAAATATTTTAATGTTTTCAAAAATACAAAACATATAAGCATTTTAATATTTTCTTATATACAAAATATATAAGTATCTTAATGCTGAAAGACTTTGCCCTCAAGTTTGATGTCTGAACAAACGGTAAACATTTTGGTACTGTCAGATTTTCCAGTGTACAAAATGTATTTTCTTGTGTTTATATCTAACTAGCTGCCTTTGGCGACCAGTTAGTTCGCCAGTATTAATGCCGATTAAAGGATTCAATCAATTTTGTATAACTTGGTCTCATAAAAAGTTTTTCAGCACAATATTTTTAAGCTTCAAATTTCGATAGTCATATAATTCACTTATATTATTATGTAGCAGTCCTGATCTTTGAACTCCGCATTTCTCTCTGATTTTCTGTCAGAGCTCGTAAAATTCAGTTTTAATTTAAAGTGGAAATGATGAAACTTCAATTAATGTAAAGACCTCTTTACTTAATCTAACCTTGTCTTTAAATAACACTAAAAACTGAAAGCAGAGTAGTCCGACATTGAAGTTTTATGTACACTACAGAAATTGAAACATTATAATTTTTTTTTATAATTTATAATATGTCAGGGAATTAATCAGCAAACATTTCACAGATTAAATGAAACATTTAGTTTTTAATTTTATTTTTAGATGCATATAAATGCTCTCGATAATGAAATTTTTTTCGGTTTATAAATATATTTCAAAAAATTATGGTTTAAATTTCTTTGGTCTTATAGATTCATATTCTGTAAAGTATTTTTAATATTTCAACTTCTAAATCAATAAATAAACATTTCTGTCTTCTGAAATCAAATATGGCTGATTTATTCAATTTTGAATATTGCAAGTTTAGAACAATCATCATTTTCATAGTCTAGACCAATTATTCTAGAGTAACCCTTACTGGCTTCTTTGAGATCTTGATAAAGTGATCTAAAATCGCCAGTTTTTATCGAATAGTTATATTGAAATTTTCATAGATCGATAAGCTTTGATGATTAATTTAGTTAATTGGAGTGCCACTTTTTTATTTTAAGGACTTATTGTCTCTAGAATATTTTGTTAAACATGATTCACAGAGCTGATGATATATGTAAAAATTTAAAAGTCGTAATTCATCAGCATTTTCCCCTCTATCTACTAATTATATATTTCACTTAGACCATTTGGTAAGAGATTTATGTCCCTCCCTTCAAAAAAATTAAGAAATTATATGTTGGGCTCCTGTTACAGATGATGACTTGTAGATATTAAGCCATATTTGCCTTAAATAAAACTGTTTAGTTGGATTAGTAATATATGTATAGTAAAATATTATTGAAAACGTTTTCATCCATTTATTTTCCAAAAATATCATGTTTCATATTTGCTTCATTTTATGCAGACACGAGCCGAAAATGACATTTTTATATGTTTAATTTGGAATGAAAGCTGATTTATTTGTTCTCATTTGAGAACATGATATTGCTTTGGTTAGGAAGTTTTGATGTCTCCGAAATATGCGGGTAAAAATGTGTTTATATGCTTTTACAAATTTTGCATTGTTAATTATTATGTATGCTTGTTTGAAAGATGCGTTTTCAAATATCTGACCTCCTTTTACCAGCATAGCTTAAATATTACGTATGCTTCGTTGAAAGCAGGCGCGTTTTTATTTCACATGATTCATTAAAATGCGGAGATAAATTACAATCACGAAGGCGAATTCTTTGATTTGCGCAATATATCTTCTTCACATGAGTAAAAATAACTATTTAAAACATGTCTTAGTGTTTTAAAAATTTAAAAAAAAAAACGCGAATGCAAAAATATGTTACTTTTACTTAATATCAATTGCTTTTTGTTCGTCGTTTCTTTGAAATTACGTCATCCTTAAGCTCGATTAAGATTTCTTACTTTTAAATAATTAATATCGCTCTCAGAAGATTATCGTTTGGTACTTTTCTAAAAGTTCTTTTCCAGTTTTAACTGTCGCACTTCTGTAATATATTTTTACTTTGTATTTTTATTTATTTTAATTCATTAATTGAATTAATTTTGATATTACAAACGATCAAGAAAAATTTTCTCTTGCATTTATTGTTTAAAAAATATCGCTTTTCCTATTTATTTCATTTTATATAATCATCACGTGATATAAATTATATTTTAGTTTTATTTTTGGTCGTAATCAACTTTTTTTAATCAGAACTTCTGAAAATATGATGGCAACATTTTATTAAAAACTGATTTTTTTTAGATCCTCGCGAAGATAAAATTTTATTTTTATTTTGTTTATTTTTATTTTATTGTTGAAAAAAACCGATTAAATTAAATGTTTAAAAATTCATTAAAAACAGAATTTTGATTTCTAGGTCAAAACATTAGTATCATTGAAAAGCTAATTTTTTGTGCTTTAACATGATGCAAAAATCAATTTTGTGCTGTAATATTTTCGGAAGTTATCGCGAAAAAACGTTAAAATTTGGATTATTTTTTAATTAATTAAAATTTTTATTAAAAATTCAAAAAAGAGCTCCGAGGTGCACATTCCCGGCCCCCAAGGTATACATGTACCAAATTTGGTAGCTGTAAGTCGAACGGTCTGGCCTGTACACCGCCAACAGACACACACACATTGTGCTTTATTATAAGTAAAGATAAAGATAAAGATTATCACACATTTTGTAAATACTATAATTTAAAAATGCATTGAACTAAAGAGATGGAATTAGCTTTGTTGTTCTGATTTTAAATTTGTAGATTTCTTTCAAATATTGAACAAAATGCACCTAAATAACATTTGTTTATTCATCGATGCATATGAAAAAAAACCCAACAACAACTATTCACTTTGAAATTTTCGTGCAGTTCTTTGAAATGCAGGCGCTCAAATATCATATTTGTGTTTTCATTTTATTATAATTTATTATTGTAGTTGTCTAAACAGTAACAAAGACTTGAGGAAAACTGAGTTTGAACTCGAACTGAATAACTGAGCAACACCGTTAAAATTTGAAAATTTTTGCGGTTATGGTCAAATCTGAAAGTGTAAATTTTCCGTCAGTCGAATTCGTAAAATGGATTTTTACAGAAAGCAGCAATTGAAAATTTTCAACAGACTATGAAACTTTAAACATTGGTTTTATTTTGTGTGGACAACATTTAGGTGCGTTATTGTAAAATACTAAAAAGAGAAAATGTGCTTTTTCGGATTTTGCCATGAATGAAGAGAACTGAAAAAAATTTAAGTACAAGATCGAGAAGAAGTAGATAGTATTCATACTATTTTCTATATGATTTAGAAACATATAGAAAATAGTATGAATACTATCCGCATTTACAATGAAAGCGTCAACGAGAATTTGTTATTCCTCTCACCATGATAATCACTACGGATGACACCATAATCAACGGGTATCTTTACTGAAATTTTATACATGATTTAAAACACATGTCGCGATTGAAAGTCACGGTACGAACCTGTGACGCTAGGGCCCGAAGCCAAGAAACATAACTACTATACCAAAAAGTCGACTTCGGTATCGTAAATGTTTCCTGGCTTATAAGACAAGTGCCACAGTATTCCCTCACCAGTGAGTCGGC
>JAOUZG010020552.1:496480-513966 GCA_026289955.1 Argiope argentata
AAAATTTTAATTAAAAATTCAAAAAAAGGGCACCGAGGTGCATATTCTCTGCATTCAAGGTATACATTTACCAAATTTGGGAGGTGTAGGCTGAACGGTCTGACCTGTACAGCGCCAACACACATACACACACACACACACCGTACTTTATTATAAGTAGAGATTACGAGTAAATCATTATTTTGACGACGGAATGCAAATTGTTCCTTTCAGTTCTCTAAAATTAATATTTGCATTTTATTGTAGGTGAAAACATTAAATTAAATCAATTTTGATTTTGTATTTTCCTAGTTTTCTGCAAATAAGCACTGAATAAGAGAATCATACCTATTTGTTGATGAGACTGCAGAAATTATTATGATGATATGGAATTTAATTAGACTATTCTCCGTCGAATTCATCTCTCTAAGTTTGGCAACACTTTATTTAATTAAATTTTACACGCTGGTTGAGTGGCATCATTCTCTTCAGATTGGATTCTGTTGAGCTGTTCAAGAGAAGTTGAATATTTGATTGGAAGGAATACTTTAAGGAATAAATTTAACTTGAAATATACTAAAGCTGCATTAATTATTCATATCAGGATTTAATTTTGTAGAAATTCTTCTTTTGTTTGAAGTTTTCTGGATGTAGTAATTTATTAGATGAATATTTAAATTTACAGTGTTTCTTTGAAATTTTTTGAATAATCTGAAGAAATTTTTGAATGATTTATTTGGGTTTGACATCAGAAATACAATATGATAGAGCTATCTGTAAAACTCTGTCTTACTAACAGGCTTCTTGCCCTGGCGAAACAAATTCACAGATTTGTAGATTTGTATAGTAAATATTCATAACAGGATTTAATTTTGAAAATATTCTCTTTTGTTCGAATTATTCTGTATGAAATAACTGATGAAATGGATATTGAAATCTGCAATGCTTCTTTGGAAAAGTTTTGAATAATGTAAAGAAATTTTTGTTATTTATTTGTTTTGGCAACATATGTTTAATATGATAGAACTATCTGTAAAACTCTCTTCCTTACTAACGAACTACTTGCGCTGGGAAAACAAATTCAGATGTAGATTTGTACATTAATTTTCCAAATCTGTAGGCTTTAATATTGTAGATATTCTTCTTTTGTTTGAATTCTTTTGGATAATAACTCATAGAACGAATATTTAAATCTGCAACGCATCTTTGGAAAAATGTGGAATATTCTAAAGTAATTTTTAATTTTTTTGGATTTGGCACCAGAAGTAGGATATGATTGAGCTATCTGTAAAACTATTTTAATAACAGATTCCTTGAGCTGGGGAAACAAATTTGTAGATTTATATATTAATTATTCATGTCAGGATTTAATTTTGTAGAAATTCTTTTGTTTGAACTCTTCTGGATTTAATAACTCATGAAATGAATATTTATATCTGTAATGCATTGATGGAAAAATTTTGAATTATAATAAGAAATTTTTAAAATGTTTATTTGGTTTTGGCATCAGAGGTACAATGATAGTACAATAACTCATAGAGCGAATATTTAAATATGAATACAACTTTAGTAAAGTTTTAATAATATAACGAAATTTTAAAATTATTTATTTGTTATCGCCTCAGAAGTAGGATGATAGCACTACCTGTAAAACTCTCATTCTTAATAACTGACTCCTTGAGCTGAGGAAACAAATTCACAGATTTATAAATTTGTATAATAATTATTCATATCAGGATTTAGTGTTGTAAAAATTCTTCTTTTGTTTGTATTCTTCCGGATGAATACCTGATAAAATGAATATCTAATCTACAATGAATCTTTGGAAAAGTGTTGAATATTATAAATAAATTTTTAATTTTTGGGGGATTTGGCATCAGAAGCTCAATATGATAGAGCTATCTTCGGCATCAGAAGCTCAATATATAAGACTCTCTTACAGATAGCGGTTTTCCCAGCGTAAATACGAACTATTTGCGCTGGGAAAACAAATTCAGATCTCTAGATTTGTACATCAATATTCATATCAGGATTTAACTGTAGACATTCTTCTTTTGTTTCAATTCTTCTGGATGTAATAACTTATAGAACGAATATTTAAATCTGCAATGCATCTATGGCAAAATTTGATCTATTATACAGATTTTTTGATTTGTATTTTAATTATTCATATCAGGATTTAATTTTGAAAATATTCTTCTTTCGTTTGAATTCTTCTGTATGAAATAACTGATGAAATGAATATTTAAACCTGCAATGCGTGTTTGGAAAAGTTTTGAATAATGTAAAGAAATTTTTATTTGTTTTGGAACCAGAAGCTCAATATGAAAGAGCTATCTGTAAAACTCTCTTCCTTACTAACAGACTATATACGCTGGGAAAACCAATTCAGATCTGTAGATTTGTACATTAATATTCATATCAGGATTTAACTGTAGACATTCTTCTGGATGTAATAACTCATAGAACGAATATTTAAATCTGAAATGCTTCTATGGCAAAGTTTTGAATAATATAAAGGCATTTTTATTTGTATTTGACATTAGAAGTACAATATGATAGAGCCATCTGTAAATCTTTCTTAATAATTGATTCCTTGAGTCGAGGAAACAAATTTGTAGATTTGAATATTAACTATTCATATCCGGATATAATATTGTAGAAATTCTTCTTTTGTTTGAACTCTTCTGGATGTAATTAATGATGATACAAATATTTAAATTTGTAATGCTTCTTTGAAATTTTTTTAATATTCTAAAGAATGTTTTTAACTATGCATTTGGATTTGGCATCAGACATATATGATATAGTTATCTGTAAAACTCTTTTCTTGATAAAAGGATTTCTTGTTCTGGGAAAGACAAAAATTTGTAGATTTGTACGTTAATTATTGATAGAATGATTTAATTTTGCAGACATTCTTCTTTTTTTGGATTCTTCTGGTTGTAATAACTGATGAAATGAATATTTAAATCTACAATGCAACTTTGGAAAAGTTTTAATAATCTGCAGAAAATTTTACTTCATTTATTTGGCTTTGGCATCAGACATATATGATAGAACTATCTGTAAACTGTTAGTAAGGGGGAGCCCCTTACTAACGGACTCCTTTCCACAGGGGAAAAAATTCAGAGATTTGCAGATATCTTTATTATTAATATCAGGATCTATATTGTTACAAGCAGACGAACGATGCTAAATGCGGGGAAGGGAGAGCGATTGGCGACGGCGTCAAAGAGCTTGGTGCCAGCCTGGTTGATTTGGCGAAAGGAATCGTCTGGTAGACACTGGATCTCTCGCGGTGATTTCCGAAGCTTCGCGTCTTCCCCTCCCGGCTATATAAGGGACAGGTTGCCGCATTCGGCAGTTCCTCTCTCTCGGAAGAGAAGCATCTAGCTGGACAAGCGGATACTTTTCCTGCTTGTTATTAGTGAGTTGTGTTTACGTTTGCTGTAAACGTTGTATTATTGAGCTCGCTGTGATTGACTGTTGCTGTGCTATACGATAGCTGTTTTGCAGACTGTGCTTATTGTGCGCAAGGCTTGCATTTACGCTGTAAGTGACTGTTGACTGCTGGATTGTATTTATCTGAAGTTTTCCTTTATCGAGTCATCCTGTAAGTACCTGTAAATAAATTTGTTGTTGCTGCCCTCAAGTAAAGTCCATTCAATCCGAACCCACTACTCTAAAAACGTAAAAATATTATCATAGAATGTTGTAGAAATTCTTCTTTTGTTTGAATTCCAATGGATGTAATAACCAATGAAAAGAATATTTAAAATTGCAATGCATCTATGGAAAAATCTCGAATAATATAAAGAATTTTTAAATGATTTATTTGGATTTGACACCAGAAGTATAATATGAAAGAGCCATATGTAAAACTCTTACTTAATAACGGACGTGTTGTGCTGAAAGAAATTAATTAATAGAATTTTTGCAAAAGGTTTATAATCTTCCTTTATTTTCAATTTTTCACAAAAAAATGACATGCACCATGCGTGTAAGTATTACGACCTATAAATAAATAAGTTAGGAGAATTTTCAATTATTTGTCTATATTTTTATATAGAGTGTTTTCTATTTGAAAAAATAAACAAATAAGAAACATCATTTTTTCATTATTACACAATATTCAATAAGATATTTCAAATTTTGAGAAATGTTTAATAATCGTATTAAAAATACGAGTTTTTAGAAATTGCCTTTTTTTTATAATTCAGGAATTCAATAGTTGAAGCGGCCCAATGCATTATAATTACTTCATCTTTAAACGAACAAATACATATATTTTGACACAAATTTTCAATAGTAAGACAAAATTTATTAAGTGGTTATTAATTGTTATTTCGAGTATTTAAGCTCTCTAAATGCTAACATTAAAAAAAATCAAATAATAAGTATTCAACAACTTTTCAGAAAGCTTTTATAATTAATAAATATCTTATTATAAATTATTTTTGATAGAAGTAAAATAGATTGAATTGAAAATTTATAAAAGTACAGTTATACATGACATACTTGAATTTTAAATAATGATTTGTGCTATGCAGAAAAATTTGCAAATTTCCTGAGTACAGCGGATATTCTATTAATTGATCAGAAGATATGAAAACTTTAAAGTTGCTTGATCTGTTGCTTTATTAATTTAGAATTACAGTTTTGGCAACAATAATTTCTGAACCATTACGTATATAAAAAGGAAACAATTTTCAATACCATCGTAGTTTAACTCCTTGCTTGGCGTTCTTTCCAAAAATTGCCAACTCGCCAACCACGAGCTTGTGATGTTGAAGCGTTCTCTGCCCAAAGAGAAAGATAAAAAAGGTTTACCAGACTAGAGTAAACTTCTGCCAAATTTCACGCGTTATCGCCAACTTGGCAAAGGGGGTTAAAATACAATTCAATCCAACTTTCTATCTTTATTTGTTTTCAATTAATATTTTTTCTAATTAATATTTTAATATTTTCTTGTAATTATATTCTTGTAATGTAATATTTTCTTGTAATTTCAATCAAATTTTATTTTTGAAAACAGATCTATCTCTATAAAGATCTATCTCTAAGATAAAACTAATTCATTGCATGAGAATATCGAATTTAAATAATTAAGCTTCAATATTAATTTTCATCAACAAAAGCTTCGTTTTCCATCAAATCTAATAAATAGCCATATAAAAGAAATAATTCTATCAAATTTATAATGTAGGCTCCTTCAGGAACAATAGCCAAAATAAAAATGTAGCAAGTATGACATTTGATGTTTTTTACCTTTAGATATATTGTTTTCCACACCCACGTTCCAATTTTCTATCTCTCTGAACAATCTCAAGAACAAAAGAAATTTGTAGCTTCGAGATTTATTATCTTGTTTGAAGTCTATTGAATAAGATTTTAATCAATTAAATTAAGATTTTAATTAATTAAGATTTTAATTCTGTAGAAAATCCTGATGAACTGCATCAGTTGACTTACATTTCGATTATCTGTGCAGGTTTTGAATTCAGTATTTTCTAAGCCCCATTATTTAAAGTGGAAATATTTAAAAAAAAAAGAACTGATAATTTCCAAATAGGTTTGATAAAAGTAAATGAATTATTTTTTAGATGACAGAGAGAAATATTAAACAAATTTTAGCACTTTTTCACTAGCCGGCTAACAGCAAAAAATCGCCAAAGAAATTTGACGGAAAACTACATTATTTGGCCATTTTTTGCCGCCGCTCGACAAACGGAAAAATTTCTAAATTTTAATAAATATAAAATCCTTCCACTATTTCTCAAATCGAAGAATTTAAAAGAATATAGCTAATTTCTTTTTCAAATCTGCAATGATTTTTACTTTGTCGTATATGTAGTATCGATAAAATATAATAATCGTCAAAAAATAAAGATTAAAATGAAATCTGCCATGTATATTTCTATGTATCTTGTCAGAACATCATTTATTGAACAGCCAAGCACCACTTGATCTTGCAAGTTAAATTATATTTTTATTCATTTTAATTGTTTCATTGAGTGAGTCAATTTAGTATTGCAAACGATAAAAAAAACAGTACACATGATTAATATTAACGATTGATCTAATAGTTGAATTAATTATAAAATTTTTTTTCTTATTTATTATGAAGTAAATGCAAAATTAACTGTAATGAAAATATAACACATTAGTATAATTTTAAAATACTTGGATGCTTAAGTTATAACTTTGATGTCGTTAAAGAATAAGTGATTTATTTTTTCTCTTAGATTAAAATAGTTTTTTCCTTTAATCATTTTTGTTTCATCATCAAGTCCATCAAATTAAAAATTGTTATATTTTGACAGTAGAAATTACTCTTTTGACACCCTTATTTAGTGAATTAAATTACTAATTACAATCTTGAGTTCCTTGATAATATATATTCGAAATTAAGTAACAATTTCAGTTGACATGAAAGATCTGAAATATGATAGGGAAAAGGAAACATAAATGAATGAAATATAAAATAAAAAAATGAAATATAAAACGGGAAAAATGTAATTTAAATGAAAATATGAATTAGCTAATCATAATTCCAAATTTACTCCGAATTATGAAAGCAGATATTTTAAACAGTGATTTCCATTCATTTTTGAAGTGTACAATTTTGAATCAGTTTTTAAATAGTAGGAAATCGAAAAAAATCTTAATTTTTAAATAATAAAATATAAAAATCACTGAAAAATACAAATTAAATCTATCGTTGTCATATAATTTTTCTAATGCTTTACATAAAAAAAATCTCCAGTAATATAATTTTCTAAAAAAAATTAGAATGTTAGCATTTCAGTTTCATTTATTAATATATTTATTTTCTTTAAAGTTTGAAATATTAAAGTTTTTCTATTGTCTGCATTTCTTTAACCCATTTATATTGAAAAATGAAAATAACAATGTTTTATACAAATTAGAACTGTCTGATGAATAGAATACTTTGATATATATATGAAGTTCGCTTTTTTTATTAAATCATGTAACTGAAAATTCTATTTAAATCATTGTAACATTTTTGAGGACAATAATTTAGCGGGACACCCTAAGCTCTATATTGTAAAGCAAAAAATATATTGATAAAACCGTAAGTTTGATAATTAAAATATAATTTAATTAATTTATGAATTCTTTTTAAAATTGTATAAAGCTGAGATATAACATTTAAATTTAACTATCTTGCTAATAATGGCTCTCCGTCACAAAGGTAGAGCGTCTTCCTCCTATTCTGAGGATCCCGGGTTCGGGCATGGTTGTTCTTCTGTGTGCTATCTGTAAGATGTGTGAATGTGCTTCCTTGTAAAAAGGGTTGTGCAAGCGAATGTGATGAGTGTGTAGCTAAGTCATACTCTAGGCCCTAGTTGGCGCTACTTCGAAAACAAGAGGCGTTCATTCGGCTTAAATCTAATGATGTATCATCAGCCGGGCTTGTCCAATAGTAAGTGCTATAAGTAACAACAAATTTAACTCAATTTAGTCAGGCCAACTCAGTTCTGTTGAGATGTAAAATCTTAAATGGAAGCTAATTCTTAATTTTCTGTTACATTTAAGATTCTACTTGTATAATGGATTTAAAATCCTGCATCTATTTAAAAATTAAAAAATTGAAATTTACTTATTAATTATTCTACTACACAAGTTTCTTTAGATATTTTTTTCAAGTTTTTCTTAACCATTTAAGAAGTAAACTAACTTTATTAAACAAAAGAGACTTCAAGAACAGTTCGGGTCCTTAAAAATTCATAGAAAATTTTAGTATTTGCTAATGAAGATGGAAATGTAAATTTATTTTGATGTTGATTGACGTAATAGTTAGATTTATAAAGCGTGAATCAAATTCAAATGATATTTTTAATTACTTTGTGCTACAAAGCGTTCGAAACTTATTGGAATACATTCATTAATATTTTATGAGATTATTCATTATTTATTAATAAGACGCTAAAAGATATTTCAAATATTTCTTTTAAAAGTAGGTTGAACTCATTAATAATGAGGAATTGCTAAAATATTGGGACAAAACTGAAATCATAAATAATTCCAAAACTTCGTGCATGACATGGAATAAATTTTATTAGAATAATGCTTATTGTAGAATACTCTTTTTTCCTGATTCAGTATTTCAACAAACATCGAAACAAAGGGATATTTGAAGTGAAATATATGCTCAATAATATAGGGACTGAAATAATATGCTTAATAATATTAGGTTTGAAATATATGCTTAATAATATTGGATTTGAAATATATACTTAATAATATTGGGTCATTATTTCCTCGTTTGGTTGAAAATATTTCCAAGAATACTTAAATGATTAAAAGGTGACTTAACTTCAAACTGGATAACGATAGGCGCTTTCAAAAATTAGACTGTAAGTAATTTCAATATTAAAATAGGAATTTACTCTAAAATTAATTTTATCTTCTGAATAGCAAGCTATGAGGTTAAGCCTTACCCACGAGTTTATTCCTTTTCAAAATCTGAGTATATTCTTTATTACCACGATTTAGAAGAGTATTACATTATCTTTGAGTATTTGAAGGCTTTAAACATAATGAAATAAGTCTTGTTTAAGCCCCTATCCTGTGTAATTATTTGAGCAGATGTATTTTAATGAACATATATTTTTATAATATTAGTAAAAGATATATTTTATATAACTTTTACTAATAGGACTTTAAAGTAATTGATGATTCTAAAAAAAATATTTTCATTTTTAAAATGAATTAAAACCCACAAGAGAACCTAGATAATTAAATGTGATGCATTAATTTAATATACAGGCTTTAATTTTCCTTCAGCAATTTATAAAAAAATAATAAAATATACAGCATAAAGTGAAATTTTATTTTTCATCTTAAAAAACGATTTATTAATGTTTATCTTAAAAATGAATCGTTTCATCATAAAAATAAATCGATTCATCGTAAAAATGAATTTTATTAAAATTTTAATTAAAAGATAATTTAGCTTCAGTATTTTTTTTTATTTTGCATGTTAAGCAAGGAAAAATATTTTTACAATTTTAAGAATAAAATTTTACTTTCATCGGTATCTTTAAAACAATTATTAACTGAACATCATCAAATAAAGAAAAAAAAACTCATATCAGCTCTTACGTTGCTTTAAATATTTTTGATTATTTCTTATTTTTCTATAGTATACATGCTATGTATTTTGTAATCTAACATTAACTATATAATAATAGGTATCAATTAAATAGAACAGATAATTAAATATGTGAAATGTATATCTAATTTTAACTATCAAATACAACAAACTATTTCGGGATTGCACATTTCATTATTTTGCAGGTATTAATATTTTAATTAAAAGTAATCGAGAGATAAGACCATTATCTTTTATTGCACAAGAAGCACTTATGAAGTGTTAGAGTCTAATTAACAAAGATGTATCAATTAGTGAGAACAGTTAAAAGAATTAAAAACTGACGATAACCACCCTATAAAAATAAGTGAAGTGTATTCTAAAAGTATCCGGTAATAGTTTTTTTCCTATAAAAAGTCATGAAAATATTTTTTTTTCAAGCAGCACCTTTATGAATTTTTTCTTTGAAATCATTATTCGCTTTTCTTATGAACTCTGATTTTTTTATGTTGCCTTTTTTTATGGATAAAGCACTCCACAATTAACTGATCTATAAAAAACAGAGAAAAAATCCCAGTTAAAATAAAGATTAGATGCATAAAAAGCCGTCTTAAATTATACAAAGTGCTAAGCATTTTTTTCTCTGTCCTAAGAATTTTTGAGTAATCTTAATTTTACTGAACAGTTAAATCAAGCACAAAGTAATAGGATGTTACGGGTAAGTTATAAAAAGTTGTTTTGTTTTAAGAAACAATTCTTATTGAAAATCCATTAAGAAAAAAAATGTACACACTTTTTAAAAAAATATAACTTGTACTTTGATCTACAAAATATTCGACCAAAGTAACTGCTCAACAAAAGCATCATGATATTATGGTGGATTCAAAAAATCTTCTAAATCAAATCATTATTCAATAGTCATTTATATATTCATTTAGGTAATTAACCAAACCAAATGATGTAATATTGTTTAAATTTATGTGCGCCGGCTTGCTGGCACAGGGGTAGCGCGTCTGCCTCGTGTTCAGGAGGTCCCGGGTTCGAGTCCTGGTTCGGGCATGGTTGTTATTCTGTGTACTATCTGTGAGATGTGTGAATGTGCCCCCCTGTAAAAAGGGGTTGTGCAAGCGAATGAGATGAGTGTGTAGCAAAAGTCGTACTCTTGGCCCTAGTTGGCGCTACTTGAAACAAGAGACGCTTCACTCGGCTTAAATCTGCTGCTGGGTCCAGCAGCGAGCTTGTCCATAGGCAAGTGCCATTAGAACCAACCAACCAACCGAATTTATGTGCAAAGTTAATAAAAATTTAAAATTTGCTTAAAAGAATATCAATTTTAAAATTAGAATTTCAAAATATATTTGAATTCTTTATTAATGAACTTCAGCTTGTAACTAATAAGTACCCCCAAAAAATCTCTTTCGATATCTTTTCTATTATACTTAAAGATATAAAATGCATAAAATATATCAATTTCATGAACAATTCAAAAAAATTTTACGATTATACATATTGCAAATTTTCTGTTGAGACTCATAATAAAATTATGAAATTTTATTACAAAGATAAAATTTTAAATTTTAAGGAAATATTTTTATTTTAACACTTTTGACTCAATGAGCATATACATCAGGGAGATTTAATTGTCTGTTTGGTAAACAAATCCTACTTTCAAATGAATTATTATAAATAGAACTATTTTTACATCAGATTTAAAATTTTAGTCATGCAAAAGTCGAGTTAATAGTATTAAAGAAAGAACACGTTTGGACTATTCGCATCAACAGGGTGATTCAAAACAATTGATCAAGGATATTCATTTCAATCAGATATTTTGGTACTTACGTATTATACCGTTCAACTTCATTAGCCATGTCGTTGCCAATGAGTTGCTAAACCGCCAATTATAGCAACCCGGCAATGGTGTAATCCATTGTGGTGTGTAAGCTTGGGGAGACAGGCGCAAGCCCAAGTATCCTCTTGTTCAGTTGACCGTGGTTCAAATTTTCGATGCCTATCTCTGAATAACCATTGTGTTTCTTTAAAATAGCTAGGACAAGTTAATTATGATACTTGCCATGGACAAGTATCATAATTAAATTGTCCTAGCTGAGACCTTACCACCAGGCAATCGTGGCTCTACATTTCACGAAACCATACAGATTCAATTGAAAGAAATTTGGCTTACCGCTTTCAACGTGTACCAAACTGGAACCTTTGGACTCGAACCCGGACGTTAGTATCTGAAACATTTTCTATATTCAAGACTTTCAATTAAGTAAAATTAAAAATATTTTATTTTTAAAACAAAGGTTTCTTAAGATTTGTATTTGCTCACAGGCTATAACTGTATGCTAAATGATAATTTGGGGTTATTATCTTTTATTTTTGATATTAGTAATTGTGGTGTTAGCATAAAAAGTATTTTTACTAACTAATAATGTATGGGATTGGTAGATACTACTAACTATGCACGAGATTGGTACTACTAACTACATGAAATTGGTAGATTGCTACATGAGAAAACTACTACATGAGATTGGCAGATTGGTACTACTAACTACACGAGATTGGTAGATTGGTTCTACTAACTACATGAGATTGGTAGATTGGTACTACTAACTACATGAGATTTGTAGATTGCTACATGAGGATATTACATGAGAGAGTTACTACATGAGATTAGTAGATTGCTACATGAGGATATTACATGAGCGAACTACTACATGAGATTGGTAGATTGCTACATGAGAGAACTACTACCAGAGATTGGTAGATTGCTACATGAGAGAACTACTACCAGAGATTGGTAGATTGCTACATGAGAGAACTACTACATGAGATTGGTAGATTGGTACTACTAAGAACTACTACATGGGATTTACTACTTAGAACTACTACATGAGATTGGTAGATTGGTACTACTAACTAATAAATACATAAGTTGGTAGATTTTGTAGATTTATGAATAGTGGATTATGAAATTATCGAATGCCTTTTAAGTAAACTAGAATTTCAAAACATTTTCCTTTTTTTTGTTTGAAATTAGTCTCAGTCATTTATATTCTGTAGCCTGCGTTTATATGTGAAAAAAAGAAATCACTATGAGCAATATAAAGAATCAACAAAATATGAAAAAAATTAAAGGGTAGTGCATTTGAAAAACCATTCAATCTACCTGTATATAACTAAAGTAACAAACTCATAACTGAATTTGAATCACAAACACTTTTGAGTGTCTTACAGGAAATGACAACTCCAAGCCAAGAAATTAATTAGAGTTGTACTTTGTAAAGAGACAAATTACTCTAATCTAAATACAGAATTTACATCATTAACTGAGGAGATGACTAAATTAGCAAGCATTCTATCACTTTCATTAGCAGCATATTTCACCAACGCATGTATAACGATTGTTAGCCGGAGAGAAATTCAGCACAGTATAATGAAGATTCAAGACTTTAAAATGAGGGGAATCATTGTGAGAAAACCATTTGTCAAGTTTCAGAACTACTGGGGTGGTCATTTTGAAACCCTAGTTCTAATCCTTAATGATTGCTCAGAGAGTTAATTGCGCCATTGGATGGTAACGGTGACATACGGGAGTAAAATCCCCAACTTACGTCAATTTTCCGCCATATATTTCAATTTCAACTTTTGTTAATGTCGTTATTTGAACTGATAATCAATGTTCAATTTAAACTGATAATCAATGTTCAATTTAAACTGATAATCAATGTTATTAAAAATGTAGTTGATTTTCGAACAGTTGCGTTCTGTTTTTATAAAAAAAAAATAGTTTTTCACTTTTGATGTTGTAGTTATAAATTATATAAGGTATACTTTTTTGAATTTATATTACTTCATTAAATTGCATATTTGCCATGAATTGGTTATATGTTTAACAACTAGAAAGTTGGAATTTTAAATGGAAACTTTTTTAAAGCATTTTCTTGATTAAAAAACAAATGTTATTAACTTATGCATAGCTGGGTAAGGATTTAAAATACAACAAATTTATTGATAGTTGAAATTTGGAATGCTGAACAAAGAAGTGAAATAAATTAGCATAATTTTAGAACTCCTAATACTAGGTTAGATCACAGGTAGTAGGTAAGGGAAAAATATTTTTAACATTAAAGTTTCAAAAATTCTTGTTATCTTTTGAAAATTCAGTGAAATCTCTCTTACTTAACACAATTCGTTTAAAATGTTATTCATAATTAAGACGATACATTTCATTCTGAAAATAAAACCCCCAAGCAAATTCATAATAATATAATCATGCATGCTTTTTTCTTTGTCTACTTTTCACAATTTAGGAAAAATGAAAGTCACTGTAATCGTTAGAGAAATTCAAAGTATGAGTTTAATATTTTAAAATTTGTATAATCGTTAGAATTAATATGTATTGCATTTATATTTTAAATCAACTTCAAGAAAAAATATGATAATATAAAAATGACATAAGTAACTTAATTCTAAATAAAGCAATATTTAAGTAGGGACAGTTAAAAAATTATAAACTACTGAAACAAATATAAATTCATTTTTAAATAAAAAATTTTAAAAAAAATATTTTTTTGAAGAACTTACCTTTTGTTAACAATAAAGCGACGAAGAAAAATTTATAAATACAAAACAAATATTTACGTTCTAAGTTTAATATATCCCAGCTTTAGCAATGGACGCGATGGCCTGATGGTTAGGTCAGGGTTCGGAAACCTCAAGGTTTCGGATTCGAGACCCGATTCCACCCCTAAGAACCGTCGTGTAAGAGTTACACGTTACATTTGTCATGGCCAAACGTTCCCCAAATGGTTTGTAGAGGAGGGAGGGATGTCGGGTCACATGTGTTCCTCGTCATCTGATCGCAGTTCAAAACTACGTGGTTCGTCCCCAAATATCTTTAGTGTTGCTTTACAACTGGAATTTGATACAACTAAACTAAACCCCGGTTGAGCAAACCACTACTTAGTAACATTTTTCCTGGTTTCAATCTCTTCTGCTGACTTCCTATATTTTTTTATTGATTTTTTACTTTGTTTAATACTTTTTGACAGTATGATATCATTATATAACAATAAATAAATACATACTTGTAGAAGTTAACAAGAGTGATTTGAAAATATTTAATGTTTTATTTAACAAGTTATCAATAAGTTTCATTCATCTGTTTATTCAGATTTCTTCTTTTTTTATTTTTGAAATTCAGTTATTCGAACAAAAAGAAGAATTTCTTGAATCAAACCAAGAAATTTGAAGCCAAATTTTTTTGAAACTGTTGTTTTAATATTGAATTTTGATACTGAATGCGTTGAAAACGAATTTTCAAATTCAATTCTTTTGACGGGAATTTTAAAATTGAAAATTTTAAACTGAATTTTCCCCCATTTATATTATTATCAAAATTATGATAAAGTAGGAAAATGCATTAATTGAAAACAATTATTATTGATAAGGAACTACTAAAGATCAAATAGTTTTCATATGAATTTCTAAAATTATATTTTTACTCATATGAACTAACATTAATTTCTAATTTATAAATTTTTTATTTGTTAAGCTAATATTCAATATTTTTTTGTTAAATTATGAAAAACCAATGGAAATTTACTAGTAAAATTATTATAATATAAAATTCAAGAAATGGAATAGAAAGAAACTTTTAATAATTAATCATTGTAAAAATATTGAATAGATTTCGGGAAAATTTTTAATCAAACACTTATGTTTTAGAAATTGAAATGAAACACACATTCATCGAACTTTATTTAAAACTCGATAAAAAAAACTATAAGACGAATACAAATTTCAGATTAAAATTCAACATTTTTCTTCTAGCATTAAAGTTTTGTTTTACTATAAACGTGTTCTGACTGATAATAGGAATTTAAAGCTTCAAAATTTATTGATAATACATTTGAAAGGAGCAGTAGCAAACATTTTCATTGTTTTTCTCTTAACAATTCAGTTTCAGGTACCTTTATAGAATTCAAATTCCCACCTTTGCAATGTTGTAATCGAATCGCGGTTTGTTCAGCTGCTAAATAAGGTAACTTTCATTTATGCTTATCTAGCTACTGTACAATGAGAATGCTCTAGATAAACTATTCGAATACTGGACAGTCTCCTTTAAACTGAATTGTATTAGTACCTTTGTAATTTATGTATTTCACTTCTACTATTATTCTCAACATATATATCATCTCACGTTTTTCCACTCTCCTCGAATTATGGAGAAATAACGATTTGGAAACAGAGAGATAGAGAGTACTGATTTCTCCTCTATGACGTCACATAGGGTTATCGGAAGATCCATTAGATTGATGCAGCTCTATCTTCCCTTTTCTCTGGCTGGAATCAAATGTTACCAAGTAGCTTACAGAAAAGGGCTTTCCCCGCTTCATGAAATAGCGCTTCGCGTGGCCAAACTGGTGCATTTCACACACATCCGACCATCTTTCTGCTACGGGAATTGAGATGGAAGCTAAATGATCTCACGTTTGAAACCGCGAAAATCTCACTCGACGTGTTGGAGCCGAAGGTCACGTGATAAGAATAGAAACTGAATCCAGATCACGTACTTTATATCCACTTATTTCTTGCGTTTTTAATTTTTTCGCTCTTGATGTGTTTCTTTTATGTAGTGTAGACATATTTTTACCCTTTTCTTTTATTGATTCTTTGTTTCAGTTATTTATTACCATAAAAAATGACGAAGTCTTAGGGTATAGACTTCGTTATTTTTTATAGATAATTTTTTAGATAAAGACTTCATAATTTTGTGCTATAAGTATTTTATACGCTTTCAAATTATCTATAAGAAAAGCTAATTATGTGAAACATTGTAGACAAGACGTTAAACTAAATATTAAGAAACTAAATATTTTACCACGTGACAATATCTCTTTTTACCAACTATCTGTTATTTTGATACTTTATTTTAACCCTAATAAAGTATCAAAATAGCAGAAGATAGCTTTTAAAAAACTAGAAAGATAACTTTTAAAAAACTATCAAGAATGGCAACCATTCGTCTCCTAGACAAAGTGTATTTCAAATCAATTTTTAAAGCTAAATTTAAATAAAAGCATTCTACCTGCAGATGATTTCATTACTCTTGATTGTCAAGTGGGATAAAAAATATTATTTATCCATTTTCAAAGCAATCATTACACATAATGCGTGATGTCCTTTGCACATTACTTTTGAACATAACAATCAAAAATTGGTCGTCATCCTGCTCAAATCATATGGGCAAGATGTACACATTTTTCTTTTTTTTAATTTCGGATTGTTCAGGTCGTTGAATGCTTAAATTCAATTTTAGAAGTTCTCTTATAATAGTCCTTGTTGATCGGGGCAAAGTTGATATGTTAAGACGCTTCTGCTTCCATGGAGCAAGAAGAACTTCGATAAAATCTCCATCTTCCGATTCAATATCAGATGTAGAATTATCTTCCTCACTTAGTTCTTACAATAATTCACGGATAACTTCTGACCTAAGCCACAAATTTTCACTGTGAAAACGCTTCGACATCTCCAAACATACACAGAAATACCTTCTTAACACTAACGGGTAAGATAACCATTCGTCTCTGAGACGACTATTGTTCTGGATATACTACAAGCGGAAATATTTCGGGGGAAAAGGAATGTCCTCATCTGTAGTTCTCATGGTCAGATAATGGTACTGAGAGGAACGATCCATTTACCGTTATAGGAGAAGAATAGTTAAAGTTATTTCGCAAGCGTTCGACCAAGAGATGAATGGTTAGCACTCTAGGGTTAAAAATCTGCGAAATATTTTGAATTTAAATTATACTTTTCGTGTTCAAGATTTTATTTTTATGATGAAAGAAACTAAAATAATTGCTACAAAAACTTTTGTTGGTTTATCCTGTAATAATATGAATTGAAACTGATAGACTCTTTTGAATATATGGAGAATATCGACGATATTAGATGTTAGTACAACCCTCGGGGGTGACACCTGTAAATGAGGGGAGCTTCTTGCAGCATGTTGGATGGATATCGCTAATCTGGAAGGTAGACTAATAGGTGCAGATGGTTTCTCCCATCGATGACGGAACGTACTTCTTACGGGTAGGGTTATACCGTAGCCAGTGAAGAAGCATAGAAATAAACCACTGTTCCCACCAGGGCTTCTTTCCGTTTTTTCAGCTCTAGTGGTTGAAATGTGTGTGTCTTCGTGGTGGTTTGGAGATCCTGGTATGACTTATTTGTTAGTATGTTCGCTGTTTTGTAAAGTATAACTGATTTTCCGACGACCTGATTTGCATACTTATGAACTAATATGAAAATGCAAAAAATGCAGTAGAATTAGGTTTACCAGCAGTCAATTACTTTCATAGTATAAAATCAA
>JAOUZG010020552.1:520151-530972 GCA_026289955.1 Argiope argentata
CTATCTATCTATCTATCTATCTATCTATCTATCTATCTATCTATCTAATCTATCTAATCTATCTATTTGGATTCCGAAGGTTGAATAAAAATAGAATAACATTAATGGAATTATTTGAGCCAAAATCATATATCTCCTAATTTTATTCGATATGATTTGGATATTAATTTTCCACTTTCATTATTCTTTCTCAAATATCGAATTTTTCTCTCAGAGAGAGAGTAAAAATTCAATATGGTCCCCACCCCCCCCCCCCCCCTCAAAAAAAAGAAGAATAGTACAATTGTTTCTGAAATATATTTTGGAAAAGAAAATATTCAGATTTCTTCAGGTCTTGTTCTCTGATTTTAAAATAAATCAATTCTAAAGAAAAAAATCGATATTTCCACAAAAAATTCTCTTCAGACTTTTTTTCCTTCTCTTTACTTAGCAATTTCAGAACTTAAAAGTGTTAGATATTATCTTACTTTATTTTTTCCACTATGAATATGCGTACAAACATTGTGGAATAGAACAAAATAAATAAATAAAATGGTTATGTCAAAAGATTAAAAAATTAAACCAATATTTAATAAATATATACTATTAAATTTTTTAAGTTTCTCTTCTTACATGAGTTAGTTTATTTCACTTATAATACAAGCTGAATGAGTTATTTACATTTTAATGCAGCCATACAAAATACAGGAATAATATTTAAAAAACAAATCTTATTCGAGGAACATGACAATAATTACAAAATATAATTCCATTTTATTACTTCTATATACAAGTACATTCTGACTGTCAAGGAACTTATACTAAAACAATTTATTTTGAAATTTTTTGAGTATTTTACTTCAATTATAGGAAAATTAAATGAAATTTAATGTTATAGATTTATTTTATATAGAAATTTCGGTTTTGCTTTTGGAAATCGAAGATCCACTAACATAAAACAAGAACCCAGAATTTTATTTTGTCAAAATAATTAACTGTTTTGTTAAAGTTATTAGCGCTGAATCCCATGAAAATTCTTTTATGCAAATACTCTTTATCTTTCTTTAAAATAAGAACAAAGTGAATTATTATTACAAGAGGTTTTATCTTATTTCCTCAACTATATTTTATCCTTAAAAAAAGAGCCCTCAAAAGTATAAATCAAGCGTTAAAAGCACACTTAATTTATACACTGTTATAAATTAAGAATTCCAAACTTCTTAAGATAATTTTGCAAGATTTTCTTCCCGAATTCTTTTCATTTTCTTACTAACTGTATCTGTACCCTTGAGTTATTATGCACTTCTCTCAAATGGATGAAATGAGAAATTATTAAAAGTGCATGCTATTTAGCAAAGTTGTTCTTCAGCAATTAAAAATGAGACGATTCGAAATAAAACAATTTTCATGATTAGAAACGTCTTTAAGTTATCTTTCCCTTGTACATTTCGGTAACAGTTTCTTTCTTTTTAAAAGATAGGTCTTAGATGATATTGAAAATTACACTTTTTGAGAATCATTTTTCACCATTTAAATATTTTTTCCTACTTGGCAAGCTTTATGCTAAACACTTAAAACTTGCAAAGTCAGAAAGCTCTGTGGAAATTACTTGAAATGTTTCTCTACGTGGCACTATTTCCTTTCATTTATTTCCTTTTTGAAGTTTGTCATTTTTGCTGAAAGCATAATTATAATGGTAATTGAAATCTTTCTTCCCAAGAGACATTTATAAAGGGTGAATGAAGAATTTGAAAAATTTAATTCCTTCAAAATCTTTTCTTTAATCCTTCAAAAGAATTTCAGAAACTAAAAATGAAATAATTTTTATTCAATCATTTTCAAACCTTTTTAAATCAGTTTTATTTCTACTAATTCTTTTAACATATTTTAATGTTATAATGTAATAAATTGCTTTAATGAGATGGAAATGCTCTAAGGGATTTTAATTTCGGACGAAAGAAGAAAAAAGTTATTGCATTAACTAAAAAAAATAGATGATGAGATTTTCATAAATGAATGAACTTTACATTTTTCTGTTGAGGAAAATAGTTTTTAAATTTGTATTATACAAATATTCAGTTATTTATTTTTTCAAGAAATAAAAAAAAATTATTGCAATCTCTAAGATTTGGGCTCAAAATTTTTATGAAATTCGATGTATTTCAATGCCTTTTTGAATAGTTATCACACCTCATTAAATTTAAAGAATAATTATAACTGTTTTAATTTAATTGTTCTCAATTTTGGCAATTATTTGATCTAAATTTTGATTCTTTTGTCAAATTATTATTTACTTAAATATTTCTTATGTTATGCAGAAGAAAATTAATGAATAGATTTTTTTTATTTCCTTTAATTTGTTGTTTGAAATCACTTTTGGTATGGGAAGTTTCTGTATCAAAATAATATATGGAAGATATTTTTTCTTAGAAATTTTCCGTATAAAATGCATATTTTCAATTTTATAAAAATATATTTCCAGAAATTATGATTTAAGCATGTGTTAATTCCAATTTAAAGAATTTAAGATGATATATAGTTTCAAATCTAGATTTACTCTCTCAAATATATATTCAGCTTTCATTTATTTTTACGTCATTCTTTCTTATTATCAAGAAATAAAATGACTATATTTACTATCTGAAATTGCTTTATTACATTGTAATACACGTGATATTCTGAGTATTGCAATTCTGTTACTTTACAAATGAGATGTTGCTGTTTATTTACAATTAGAACTTTTTTCAGATTACTATTGATTCAGTCCAATATAAATTATCAAATTTGCAGCCGAGAGAAAGATTTAATTTATTATCGTTTCAGAACATGATATTGTTTTGGAAATGAAGTTTTGTAAAGTCAACGTCAACAAAAATCCGTAGGCAAAAAGATTGAATTTTTTTTCTGCACGAGCATCTCAAAAAATTAGCGTTTTACAACGCATTTCTATCGCATTTACAAAAGCTCTGATTTAAAAAAATAAGCTCATTACTACAGCAAATAAAACATAGAAAAATTTCATTTTGAGCACGTGATCATATGAAATGAAATAAATAGGAAACGCGATATTTTTTAAAAACAATCAATGCGAGACAAAGTTTTTTTGGATCGTTTGCAATACTAAAGTGACTCATACGATGAAACAATTAAAATGAATATAAATATAATTAAACTTGCACGATTGCATGGTGTTTGGTTGTTCATGAAATGATGCTCTGACATGATACATTGAAATAAGCATATTAGATTTCATTTTAATCTTAATTAATATTTAAAAGATTCTTTAAACTTTTGTTGCTCGTTTTTTCTGATGAAAAAATTTAGATAGTTAATGAGAATACAAGCCAGTCTGAATTCATACAGCTTAACTACTTAACTGTTTTATTTTCTTTACTATCTAATAAGATAATACCTACTATTTCGGGAATATTTTCGTATTTTTATTCAAATAGAAATCCATTGCGTACTTGACTTATCAATGTATTCGAAGTAATTTTATTATTCAGTTATAATCGTTATGAATTATTATTTTTTTGCTTACAACTATCAAAATTCGATATATCGAGGCACGTATGGCACACGGGCAAAACAGTTCAGTGGTTAATTATGTGGTAATGGAGTGACTGCATGAAATAATAATAATGACAAAAATAAGTATCTATAATATGTTTAATTACACAGGAAACTTAATAATTAAGATTTAAATTTATCACTATTTTATCAACTAGCTTTTCAAAATGATGAAAGTATAGGATTAAAATATTCAATGAGAATTCTCGTATCTTACAATTGATCTTACTCTGGTGATTTGAATCGAATATTTACAACTCCAACAACTTGTAATATCAATTTCTTTTACGAAATCCTTTTAATGGATAAAGCTTAATATTAAGACTCAATCACAACAAATCACTAAAGACAGAAATCACAAAATAGAAATCGAAACTTCAAGGAATGTGATAATGTTCCTCCTAGAGCCCTCCCAATCAATTTCGATCTTTATTAGAAAACTTCCTTAATTTCGGAACAAGAAACAGACAGGAAGAACAGCGACAGCTAAATACATTGAAATACGGGAGAACCCTCACATCGGATCTTTGAGAAATGTGTTCCTGCTTTGCTTGTTCCAGAACATCACCCACAAAGCAGAGAAGGAAGATAAATTATTTTCTAAAATAAAAGTTCAAAGACTCCATAACACGAGAGAGAGAGAGAGCAAGCAGGTCCTTCCCGAATCTAGCAGTTTCATTTTCTTTCTTTACTTAAAGAATTTTTGATGAATGATGGGTTGTTTGCTGATCGAAGGGGGATGAGGATGCTTCGAACAATACGCGCGAATCAGGAACACAACACATGCATAATCACGGTCGAATTTGCATAGAAGGTTCATTCAGGGGTAAATGCTACGGGAATTATTCCAAGTTATCACTTTTTTTAAAAAATTTCTACTTCTGCTAAGACGAATGGAGTTGCACACAGCGAATATTTGCATTATAGAATGGAAGGTTTGAATCGGGGATTTTCTGTTGAGGGTGAAATGGATACAAATGTTTTTCTTCATTTTTAATATGGACATACAATACTGGCTTTTAGTACTGGAGAATCTTGGTTTTTACTTAACATATGATGGAATAGATTTGACTGAAAAATAAAATGGCACACTTATAAAATATGTCAGTTTCATACAAACACGATTTATTAAAAATTTAATAATAGTTTCATCATATGTGTTGTGACTAATGGCACTTGCCATGGGCAAGTCCCCGTTGATACGGTCAGCAGATTTTAAGCCTAAGAAAGGCGTCTCTTTGTTTCACACATAGCGCCATCTAGGGCCAAGAGTACGACTTAGCTACTCACACGTCACAACCATTTTTAGGGGGCGGACTTCATTCATGCAAATTCATTCATCCATCTCAGATCGTAACTTAGACCTGGAACAGAGAACGATCCCCTCTGACCCAGTACCCCCAATGGTATTACTCTCAACTTCGAGGACTTTGCGATCATAAACAGATTTAACGCGCGCCAGTTGCCACGCACTCGGGGAATCTTTTGGTCGGTGAGCTTCGAACCCGTAACCTAAGGAGTACGAGTCCAACGCTCTACATACTAGACCATCCCGGCCTCATGATTTAATTGTATAGTAATATAAATATCCTTTTGAATTAAAATAAAATACTAATGAGTAAAAAATAAATAATAAAAAATATTAGAAAATATTTTTTAAAAATTCTATTCATTTTATATTTTCAATATACTTTTTGAGAATTTTTTATTTTATCCTTTTTTATTTATTAATTTTGCATTCATCAATGTTAACTTGTAAGAGCTGCTATCTTTTTATTATATTTTATCATGTCAGAACATGATGTTATTTTGGGAAAAGAGGTTTGTGGCGTCAACAAAAATACGTTAGCGAAAAATTAAAATTTTCTTTTCTGCACTTGCAGTAAAAAATAATAAGCTTTTAATAACATGTTGCCATCACATTTACAAAACCTCTGATTAAAATAAAAATAAGTTAAGGACTACAGCAAATAAAACCTAGAAAAATGTTACTTTTGAGCACGTGATTATATGAAATGAAATAAACAGGAAATGTGATATTTTTTTAAACAATAAATGAGACACACAATTTTTTAGATCGTTTGCAATACTAAAGTGACTCATTCAGTGAAACCTTTAAAATGAATAAAAATATAATTTAACTCGCGCGAGCACGTGGTGCTTGGCCGTTCAAGAAATGATGTTCTGACATGAAACATTGAAATATACATAGCAGATTTCATTTTAATGTTTATTAAACATTTAATAAAGAATTCATTTTATAATAATATAAATATTCTTTTAAATTAAAAAAAATACTTTTGAATAAAACAAAAAATTATAAAATAATTAATGGTAATTTTTTAAATTCTATTTATTTTATTTTTTCTATCTAATTTTATACTATTTTTTATTTTATCCATTTTTATTTATTAATTTTGCATTCATAGATAGTAACTTATAAGAGCTGCTATCTTTTTATTATATTTTTGTTATTATTTCTTTGTAAATTTTTTCCTGTATTACTCTTAATTTTTTACATAAAAGAACAATACTTTTCTTTGAAACTAAATAAATTAATAATGACACCATAATAATTTTTTTAAAGTTTGACCCAAAAGGAATATATCTCTGTATAATAACTGTTACTGTAACAGTTTCTTTTGAAATAACTTCATCAAATTTTTAATTAAAATAAAATTAATAATTTTTTGAAAGAAATAAAAGAAAAAAAAAGGGAATATAATGATAAATTTGAGAAGCTCAAGCCTGAAATTTTACTTTGCAATCTCATTCTGATGAATGAATTTAGAGACCGAAAAAATTATTTTTGTAATTCTCAGTAAGAAAAATTAATTGTATAATTCTCAGTTTCAGAAGCTTCATTAGCTTCTGAAACTGAGAATTATTTTATTCGCAGCACCCTATAGTTTTATAACTGCACAAAAAATAACAACAATAATCAAAAGTAACAAATAGAAAATATAATATATATATTTTTCGAAACAGGGAAATAAATTATCTATAGGAATATACAGATTTAGAAGAAATGAAGACATTGTTTAACTCTTTTTTTGTATATTTCTTTGTTAGCAAAAAAAATCATTTAACAAATTTATGAATTAAATTTTTAGAAGTTCAAATCCATTAAAAAATATATGCTGTTAATCATTTATTGAAAATCCAAAACACACACAAACACCAAAATATTTACGTTTATTTTCATTTCAAGCGAATACGAAAAAACAAACAAACAAATCACCTTAAATTTTGAATAAAAAGGAATTTACTTCTATAAAAGATTATACATACAAAAATTTTCTGTACATCGGCTTTCGAAACTGCACTCCGATAGCAAAACTGAGATATTATTTTTTTCTGTAGCTTTTTTATTAAGTCGTCCATTAGTATGACGTATTTATTTACATGTTTCAAAATTATGATAGAAATGAATACATCGTAAACAATTTCATTCTTTTAGTCATAATAAAAGTTTGATTAGAGCTTTCAGAAACATCTGTTTATACTTTAAAAAATGTTTTCTCAATAACCATTCTTATTTCTTTGTGTTTATTTATTTTAAATTCGTTGGAAAAATTCTTTTTTAAAATAATGGATTTTTTTTTATTTTAAAAATACTTCTGAATGCCTATTTAGTTAAGGTTTTTTTGTTTTCTTTTAATTACTTCTATTATTTTCTTTTGCCGTATTGTATTTCTAAGTGATTAAGCTATATTTGTTCAATGAAAACAATAATTTATCTAACTTAAGTTATCAGCTTTATGTTATTGTAGAATGATAAGAAAGAAGAAATGAATTAAAAAATACATAAAATTATTTCCTGCCGCAATTAAATTATTTTTTTTAATTTTAAACAATTCTGAAGCTTTAAGTAGATAAATTAAATGCTTATACTTATTATGATTAATTGGATAAATTTTCATGAAATAGGAATTATGAAATAGGAAATGTAAATTAATTAATTTCATGAAATAGGAAATAATTAGATTTAATTATCCATACCTCAATTATGATGACATATTTGGGAATTTGGAATATATATTTTATCGGTATCGATAATAGTTGTCAGATTCGAATCATCATTTAAGTACTATTTGATTAAGCAAAGTTCAAAACAGCGAATTAAAATGACATTAAATGGTGATTAGAAAAATCAGAAAAAAAAACTGAAGATAAAGTAAAAAACAGCATACATCAACAATTAGAATTGCAAACGATTTTTATGAGTATTAATAAAATAATATTTAAACATCTCCTCTCCTAAATGTTAACATAATTATCATTAAATTTCTGCTTTTATCAGTATTGACCAAATTACAACCAATTCGTAAAGGTAACTATAGTGATGGTGATAATTACAGAGTTCCATCTTTCTCAGATGTTATGACAACTTTAATTGGTTTATCACTCTGAACCTATTAAGAACTTGATACGAAATGTAACTAAACTATATATAAAGATATAAATGTAATTTATAGAATTATTTTTTAAAGAAGACACTGCGTGTTTAGAACTGGAAAATAAGCATTTTACGTAGATATCCTCAATCAAATATTTAGAAAAAAAAGACTGAAATTTCTAATATTCCATTAAAGTAACTACTACAATAGATCAATTTGTCAATTGTTATTTTTTTTCACTGGTTTTTTGTAAATATTAATTCTTAATGAGAATTGCTAAATTTAATCAATAGCATTTATTAATTCACATTTTACAAAAATAACACAATTGTCGTAAATAATAGAAAATAAATCAATTCATCAAAATTGATTTTAACAGTTTCAACATTTAATCATCAAGAACCATTAATAAATATTATGAAAATGAAAAATAGAAAACCATTTGTAATATTTACAATCAAAATATCAAAACCCTATTTAATATTTTTGATGGACAATAGCAGCCAGAGAATTTTAATAGTAGTTCAGAGAGGTTTTTTATCACATAATTTCACAGTACTTAAGTTACTAAAGAATTGCAGCTAGAGAAGTTAAGCAGTTAAAGTTACTAAAGTTAATACTAAAAAGTTACAGTAGAAGTTACTAAAGTTAATATTAAACAGTTGCAGTTACTAATGCTACTACTAAAAAGTAACAGTTACAGTTACTAAACTTACTGCTAAACAGTTACAGTTGCTGTTACTAAATTTAATCTTAAACAGTTACAGTTACAGTTACTAAATATAAGATACAAAACAGTTGCAGTTGCAGTTACTTTAGATAAGCCATTAAGCAGTTTACAGTTACCAAATTTAAACACTGAAATATAAAACTTTGTATTACACTGATGCCATCAATAAGTGTATAATACACAATTATGATATTAGATTGATATATTGCATCAAAAATTAATTGATTTTTCTGTGCATATGGTGAAATCAGAAATAATAAATTTGCAATGAAGCAAAAACTTTTTAAAATATCAAAACCCTATTTAATATTTTGATGGATAATAGCGGACAGAGAATTTAATTCATAATTCCAAGAGATATTTTAGCTAACCATTTCATAAAATATTACTTAAATAACCAGTAGGTTTTATTTTTTTAAATACGTTTAGCTTATATCTTCTTATTAAATGAAACTCTTGAGAGAAATGAATTAATCCTTTCAAATTGAGTTAAAATATCAATTTTAGAGCCCATATTTCAGATATTTTGTTTTAAAATAAATTATAATATAGAAATTATTGATGTTAAGCAAGAAAAATTTATTTATTTAAATTATCTTATTTTTAGATTATTTTTTAAATTCTAAACATTTTATGTACTAAGGTATCTAGTAAATTATCCTTATTCTATGATATTATAATTCAAAATGTGAACATTTCGATACTATTTAACGAACCTTCACATAAGATGTGGATAAAACACAAAATTCTCAGAAACAATATAAAATTTCAATGGTTTTGAACTAATATAATTTACTAATAAGGTTTAAACTCACAAAATACATCAATAGAACCTTAAATAAATTGTGAGTGCATTCATTGAAAGTGACATCATGTTAATGATAGTATACAATGACCTGCATCTGTTAATTAACAAAGAGAACACATAATTATGACAAGTCAAAATGTCATAATTATTTCAAATATGAGGATAAGAAAATAGAAAATTTCAAATCATTTGGAGGAAAATAATTATTTTGTCATATTCTCTTTAGTATCGAGATTTATGCGCCTTTTGATTTGTTAAAATACAGTTATGTTTAATTACATTGGAAACCGCCTTTTTTCCCCTCTTTTTTCTTTTAACTCGATGAAAGATATTGCCGAAAATAATCTTAATCGTAATCAAGACTGATTGGGAATATTAACTGATTAAATCTGCATTATTTAGATATAAAAACAATATCGTCTGCAGTCTAAAAAAAGTCAATTGGGAAAGATGTACTGATTAAACCAACGGAGAAATAAATCTGAAATAATGCATTTCGAATATCTTTAACACAAACATAGTTTATCGATTTATTAAAGTTTTTGATTCTTACATAAGATGATATGATCAAAAATTAGTTGGAACAATTTATTTATCTGGGATTTTCGAATTTATTTTCAATTTCTTTTCTGACTATCAAAATAAGCTCTGAATTTTTTTAAAAGTTCTTTTCAATTGAAAATATTAATAAGTTTTATACAACTCGAAAATTCGTCTAAGGTCTATAATGAACCAAAAATCTTTGAAATTAAGTTATAGAAAAATTTTTGAACTGGGAGATCAAAATTTGAAATACTTTTTAGGAGACAAATGTTTATTTAAATTGGGTTTTTCAGAACTTGATTAAAAATTAGTTGATATATAAATATAATTTCTAAGTACATTTTAATTTTTAAGTTGGATCATAATCTTTAAATTATTTTAAAATCTAAAATAACGATAAAATTTTTAGCGACGTTAGTTTTACTATTATACGAATATTGGTGAATTTCAACGAAATAATTATAAATATTTTAAATATTTAAAATTTGTAAAGCATTTAGAAATATTTTAAATATTCATAAAGACTAAAAACGATTTACAAAAAATATTACAATTACTTTTCAGCATTGCAGTATACAGTACAATATTATAGTATTTACAGTACAGTATCACATGAAATAATTTGCTGTGATATTAAATATTTCTAATGCTATTGTTATGTATTATTGTTATTTGAAAACCCTTGTTAAACATACACTTTAGTTGGAATTTTTGAAATATTACTTTTACATAAAAAAATTTTACTGTTGCACACACACACACACACACACACACACACACACACACACACA
>JAOUZG010020552.1:547603-561021 GCA_026289955.1 Argiope argentata
ACACACACACACACACACACACACACACACACACACACACACACACAATTTCAATAATAGCATTTAAATTTATTTCGGTTGATACCTAGTTTTATAAACTACTCGAAATTATTTATACTAAAAACTATTAAATAGTTAAAAATTTTCCAATATTTATAATATATTGTGTAATTTTTGACATATGCTTCAGAAATAACAAGTAATTCTCTAACAAATGAATAAGTTATTTTAAGTTCCACTGATGGGAATGAGACCATGAAGGAATATATAGGCTGAAACATTATTACTATGTTAGTTTTTTTTCTAATTAGTTTTAATTTTATCTGTAGGGCATTTTAGTTTCAATAAAGTTAAGATTTGAAATATGAACATATACTCTTAACTTTTACATTTATTACAACTTTTTCTAGAAAGCCCAATTTCCAAAAATCGATGATCCAACCAACATTTTTTTATTGAAAATTTTTTTGTTGAATTTTTAAAATACCTTACTAGTAGAATGAAACTTCCCTTTCCTCAACAAATTACCACTATTTTGCAAAATAAAATAGAAATGGAATGTGAAATAAATATATAATACATAAAACCCATTATTTTATTTTAAATACGTGGGCATGCATTTCAAAATTCAAATGATTTCTCCATCAGACTACGCACTTTTAATCAAATATATCATATTTGTCTAAAACAAATAGTGGCCAACTCAAAATTGGGAAATATTCCCAACTTTTAATATCCTGCGACCTTCATTCTTGACTTAACCTTCCCTCTTCCTATTAGATGGCGACAGGGAAGAAGCCTAGTTATTAAAATATGCAATAAAATCGTAAGGATAAGCGGAAATGAATCACTTCCTTTTTGTCGCCAAATGCATTAATTTTTGAGTTATTTTTAGGCCTTGGGACATGAGATTCACTAACAGTGGCAAGAAGTTACATATCTGAAGAGTTTATATAAGTAGAAAATACTATTGAAATTTTACGATAGGTCACTTATTAATTATTAATTATGATCCAATTTCAATGTAGAGATTTAAAAATATTTTATTAAAATTAGGAAACTCAACTTTAAATTTCCGTCCAAATAAGTTATAGCTGTAAAAATATGTACGTATGATGGATTATAAGGGAATTTTTTGGAAGTTTATCAAACTTAAAAGTTGATATTCAATTAAGAAATTCAGTGTTGAAAGGGTCGTTTCGAAAATAAAACTCTTAAATCTAAAAAGGAAGATATAATTGATTGGTATATGGAATTTAATTCAATATGGACAAGGTTTAGCCTGATGTGGTGGATAAATAAAGTAAATATTTAGCCAGACTTTGGAGAAAAAAAAGACGAGTCTGTTTATTGAACTTAAAAGCCACGACTTAACCGAAAAAATTTGATGTTAAAATCATCTTTCCAAAATTAAAACTATAAAGATAGGAATAGATCATATTTGTTAGGGGGTATTACAATATCCTTTTTAAAATTTATACTCAAGTTGATATCGTTATGTAAAATGAGAACTTGTTTTACAACTTAGTTTAATATCTAAAACTGAGTAGGACGTTATTGATTGTTAAGTTTGATCCTAGAGCGATCCATTTGAAAGTGAGTGAATTTTTAAGAAGCAAAATTTAATATCTAAAACTGAGTAGGACGTTATTAATTGTTAAGTTTGATCCCAGGGCTATCCATTTGAAAGTGATGGAATTTTAAAAAGCAAAATTTGTCTACATCTATATGATAATAGAATCAAAAGATGTCAATATGATAAATTAATATCCTGACGTATTTTTTAATACTTATTAATTGTTATTTCAGTGAAATCATAAGTTTAATTCATATTTAACCATGAAAGTTTGTCTGTTATAATTTTGTGAGTTATTTCAGATCAAATAAATACGATAGAAATTCTAATTTACAAGAATTCCAGCTAATTGATGATCGTTATCAAAGAACGTGTTTTTTTCCAACAGAAGTTTAAAGATTTCTGAAAGGCTACATAAAATTAAAGAAATTTTCATAATTTCAATTTCAAGATGAACAGCCTTTCTGAAACAAAATTTTATTCGTCACTTTCTCGTACAAGAAATATACGAAGTGTTGTAACTATCGAAAAGCACGAGCATGAGATTTGGACTAGATTCCAAATTTTAGTTTATATTTTGGGTTCATATTTTTCTGTGTGAAATACAATAATAAATAAAGCTTAAAATGAAATCTGCTATGCATATTCCAATGTATCATGTCAGAACATCATTTCTTGAACGGCCAAGGCACCACGTCCTCGTGCAATTTAAACTATATTTTTATTCATTTTAGTCGTTTCATTGAATGGGTCGCTTTAGCATTGCAAACGATCCAAAAAAAACTTTGTCTCGCATTTATTGTTTAAAAAAAATCGCATTTCCTATTTATTTCATTTCATCTAATCACTTACTCAAAATGACATTTTTCTGGGTTTTATTTGCGGTAGTCATTAACTAATTTTTTTAAATGCAATGGTAACGCTTTATTAAAAGCTGATTTATTAAGATGCTCGGGCATATAATAAAATTTTTATTTTTTGCCTACGGATGATACCCGAAAACCTCATTCCCAAAATAATATCATGTTCTGGCATGATAACAATGTGTTAAAACAAGAAGCTAGAATTGGTAAATAGTCATAAATTTCACTAAAGAACCTTTGGTTCAAAAGAGGCTTTTATAATTCATCTTCCAAAGAAAGACAAAAAAAGAAAAACACTGCTATTAAATTCTTAATTGACCATGGTGAATTAACCCAATCAGATTAACCCTATAAATTTTTCCTTGCAATATTTTACTATTCCTCAAATTTTATTCATATTATATTCAAAACCCTATTTTAGTACCTCATTTTTTTCTAATGGCTTTATTTTTTCTCTCATAAAGTACATTGTCATGTTCTTTATGAGAGAAAAATTGTCAAATACTAAGAGTACATTGTCAAATACTAAGAAATTTTTCATTCTTCTTATTAAAAATCTTTCTTATCTTATATGCATTCATATTTTAGCATTTGTATATTTCTTCCATTTTGGTTGCGGTGTAATTTCTTTTCTTTTTGTTTTTTAAATAAAATCTACCTAGATCTACATAGCTCTAGAAATGGATTTAAACTGAAATATGAAATTTTTAATCATGATTCGTACAGTATTCATCTAAAGTAAAAGGTACTTACGTATTATACCGTCCACCTTTATCGTCAAATTTGAAGTCATCGCCAATGAGTTGATAAACCGCCAATTATGGCAATCCGGCAGTGGTGTAATCCGAAGATCTTTATCGCCAAATTTAAATCCGTCCGCAATGAATTACTAAACCGTTGGCGATCGTTAGCGAAGACGGTATAATACGTAAGTACCAAGTAAAATCATTTGCCTCTTACTCCCAATGCAATGAAACATGATAACTAATGAAGAATAAATGGAATATATAATTATGCTGATTATAAGGGTTATCTTTTGGAAACGTGGTTTTCCTCAATTCTTATTCTTCCATTAATTATTTCATTTATAGATGTTTTCCATTAAGAAATAAGATCTTATAATATTTTTGGCACGAAATTTTTTTATGAGGAATACAAAATCGAAAATAAATTACCTTAAAAGGCAACGAACAATCTAAGTTAGTTTTATTCAGACATATTTAAATTCATGAATAGAATAAAAAACTGAATTCTAAGGTTATAAAATTGAGCCTTTATTGTTTGTTACAATTTAATTATTAAAAATTCATAACGTTGTTCAATGAATCATAAACGTTGTTTTTATTGAATTAATTATTAATTGAATTTAATATCACATTACATTAAAATGAAATTGAAAAGATATTAAATTCAACCAATTTATGGCTAACCACACGGCCACAAAGTGGAGTTAAATTAAAATATAAGAAGCTAGTTTCGTTATTTTTATTTCATTTATTTAATACTTATTTTTTTAAATAAATTTTAAAGCTACTTAAATAAAAAAACGAATAGTAATATAAACATTTTTTAACGCGAATTCTTACTTGGGTCATCAAAGATATTTTTGAATTTAGTTATTTTTAATTAAAAGAAAAAGATTGAGCATTATTTTTGTGGCGCCATCTATTGGTTATAAAGCGAACTGTTCACATTAAAAAAATTATAATTTTTCTCCATTTTATTTTTAATGAATTAATGTTTGAAAAATAAATTGTATTAGCATCAAGTGTTATCCACTAAAAGTTAAAAAATGTATTTTAACTTGAAAGGATAAATAAAAAAGTATTTTATTAACGATTGAAAATTTGAACAAAATATATATAAGGAGAGTGTGATCTAATAATGAGAACATTAATTTAAATATTTTTACAGTTATTCTGCAGCATAAAACCAATATGAATTATGAAATTCAATAGATTTTTAATAATAATTTACGATTATTTACATTTCATCAATTTCAAGATTAATTAAAATCAACACTTTTTAGGAGAAAATTTTCTTTTTTCGTTATATACATTAAATTTCTACATTAGAAGCATAATCCGTCTGGTATTTCATGCTATTTAATACATGCTTATAGTAATATTTCAATAAACCCACATTTTAAGCTAATATAATTAGCTCAATGTTTTACTTCAAAGAAGCAATTTAAATAGTTTAATCGGATTAACAAATTAATATATAATTAATTAAAGAGATTAAAAATTGATGATAGCCAATCTTTTAAAATATGTGAAGCGTTTTCTGAGATGTTTCATCAGATTTTATTCATATAGAAAACGAAATTTTTTCTTTATAAATATTTTTTTAAACAATACTTTTTTTAAACAATACTCTTTTCTTCAGTCCTATTTTTTTTCTTGCTGCAATCATTGACCACTTCATGGAAAATGTAGCTCCTTAACAAGCTGAATTATTAAAAAAATAAATAAATATTTAATACCAAAGTAAAAAAGGATTAGTTCCATAAAACGCTGACTCAAAATAACACGAAACATCAAGTAATTTTTTTCAGATCTTTTGGTTTTTTTCCCTAAGACTCATTTTAATTTTACTGCAATGTTAATTCAAGCAAAAAGTGATGTGCTGCTCTAAATGAGTTTAAAAATTTTTTTTTAGTTTAATAAAAAAATGCAGTTTAAGGTTGATTGCAAGAAAAACATATTGCGTGAATTTACTTATAATATAATGATTTCTTTTTTACTTTATTTGTCTGTTTGGTAAGTAATTTCATTTTTTTCCAATGGTGAACTTAAATGTTTTCTTTTACAATCAGCTTTCCACTTAAGCCGCATAACCATTGGAAAAAATGACTGACAGCTGATTAGCAAGTTTTTGATGTGAAAACGTTCGATTGATGAACGTTCGAAAAGCTGCCTTATTGGTAGTTTTAATTTTTTAATATCGGAAAAGTAGAAATTCTGTTCAAGCAAATAAAAAAAAAGAACTGATATATTTTGACAAGATACTGAGAAAACTCTAGAGCCAAAGTTGCTTTAAAAAATTTCTGTGTGGAAATTTTGAATTTGAAGATGCACCATGTTCTGATAATGTTCATTTCAGAATCATGTGATTACCCCTTTTGACGATTCTATCTTACTTAGGAATGAGACGTGGAATGATGAAAGCCTTTCTGGAATTCAAATTCATTTTTGCTCTTCATCTTAATAAATACTTTTTCGTTCAATTTTTTGGTACATACGTATTATCCCGCCAACCACGCCAAATTTCCTTTTAGCATTCAAAATTCTTTAATACTTTTAAATACATGGCAAGCCAATTTTGGCGCAAAATATATTTATTGGCGACCTTTTTTGATTTGGTGAAAATGGTCGTACGTAATATCAATACGCATGATACGAATAATAATACGTATATATGATACATAATACGTATGTATCAATTTATGTGACTGGTTGTATATGTGCAACGTATGTGCATTTTTGAACGTATTATTTTATTTCAAAATCGCTTTATTGATTGCTTATATGGCTCATTGAAGCGGTAAAAAATATGTTTTCAAATAATAATATTTTTAAGTATATAAAAATCGCTGATAATAGTATTTAAAAAATATTAAATTATACCCATAAAAAGTATATTATAGCATTTTAAACATGTTCCGTATTTATAATTGGTAAATATCAAAAATTATTGTTATTATCGCCATGTCAGATGATAGTTCGCCAATTGTGGCAACCATTCTTCTTGTAAATTCTGATTTTTGTTTTGTATTCATTTTTGTTTGTGTCTCGTTTGGTTGTTGGCATTCTATGGTGAGTGTCATGTAATGAAAAATATGGAACTGATGATTAAATATTGCGGAATAGAAATTAGTTTAATCATTCAGAAACCAAGCCACTTTATTGTCAAGACTTTATTGAAAAAGTAATATATACAGTCCATTTAGTATTCTATAATAACAGTTCCCTAAATGAAAACAAAATGTTTTAAATAGATTAAAATCACAATTGCTCAGCGTTCTTAATCTAAACATGCAATAACATATTATAAAACGAAGCATTTTAATATTAAAAAATCATAAATATTTTATTTAAAAAGTGAATTACCAAATTGTAAGAACAAAATTCATCTATTTATTCACCATAACTTAATGTATATGTCACTAATAAAAAATAAAAATTACTCTGAAATATTTTATTAGGAATCAGTACATTTTCTCACAGAATTTACATTGTTTACCTTTCATAAAGCTGTAAACAATCTGAGTTTATTTCTTTGATAAATGTAAACATCTCTTATTTTTTACTTTCCTCTAACCTATGTTTTGATCAATTAAATTCCCCCTTAGACCCAAAATCAACGACGTTTTAGAATCCGTCAACAAACAATAGGCCTGGTGAAACTGATGATGACACTATAAAGGCATTAATTGATTCAAATCAACGAAACGATCGCCATGAGATTAAATTTAAGGAAGTCGATCGCTCATGATCGTTTCAAACGTCTATTTTTAATCTCAAATCTCGACAAATGACTGCCTCATGTTCTTACAGAAATATATTTATGCCACTGATTTGAAAACCTAAAAAATCCTTCGCTTTCGAAGTGTTATATTTTTAACCCACCAATCAATTAATTCTACTTTCAAAAAATCTTTAATATCTTTCTACAGAAGATTTATATTAGTAGTACATCTACTAACAAGGAAACATCTAGCTCATGTTTCACTAAATAAAACACTATTTAATACTTATGAAGTTTTATGAAGTATTTTTATCCACTAAAAACATACTCAAATAACAGTTAACATGGTTTTAAATAAACATTTTTTAAAAAGAATTTTAGTAAAATCACTTTAAAATGTTTAAATATTCGCCTAATTCAAAACAAAAGCAATGAAATTTGCATTTATTGTAAAGGATATTTTTAACCTTCCAGTCAATTGATTCTAATTTTGAATAATCTTTAAGATCTGTCTCCAGAAGAGATATATCAGTAGTACATTTACCATCAATGAATCATTAAGCTCAAATCATTAAATAAAGCATCACTTAACCCTTATGAAATACTACTAAAATATATATAAACAAATATATCAGTAGAACATTTACCATCACTGAAGCATTAAGCACATTTCACGAAATAAAGCACCATTTAACCCTTATGTAATACTAATAATATATATATAAATAAATATATTAGTAATACATTTACTATCAATGGAGCATTCAGCTCATTTTACTAAACAAAGCCTCAGTTAACCCTTATGCACAACTAATAAAAATATATAAATAAATATATTAGTAGTCCATTTATTATCAATGAAGAAAAAACTCATTTCACTAAATAAAGCACCATTTAACCCTTATGCACCACTGTTAAATACATATAAATGCATATATTAGAAGTACATTGACTATCAATGAAGCATTAAGCTCATTTCCCTAAATAAAGCCCCATTTTACCCTTATGCACAACTAATAAAATACATATAATTAAATATATTAGTAGTAAATTTACTATCAAAGAAGCATTAAGCTCATTTCACTAAATAAAGCACCATTTAAGTTTTATGCACGACCAATAAAAAAATAAATAAATAAATTTATTAGCAGTACATTTACTATCAATGAAGCATTGAGCTTATATTTCACTAAATCAAGCCCCATTTGATACTTATGCGGTTTTATAAAGTAATTTTCTTCCACGAAAAACATACTCCCTTAAGGTGCCTCAAATAACGATTGACAAGATTTTAAATTAATATTCCTCTTGAGAGTTTTAGTTAAAAAAACTTTAAAATTTTTAAGTACTTATCAAATAAAAATAACTCATGGAAATTTTTATTTTATTGTATATGGTATTTTTAACCAACCAATCAATTAAATCTAATTTTAAATAATCTTTAATATTTGTCTCCAGAAGAGATATATATTAGTAATAAATTTACTATCAATGAAGCATTAAGCTCATTTCACTAAATAAAGCACCATTTAACCCTTATGCTCTACTAATAAAATATATATAAATACACATATTATTAGTACATTTACTATCAATGAAGTACTAAGCTCACTTCACTAAATGCACCATTTAAGCCTTATACAGTTTCATAAAGTATTTTCTTCTGCGAAAAACTTATTCTCCTAAGATGCCTCAAATAACAATTAACAGGGTTTTAAATAAATACTTCTCTTGAGATTCAGAATAATTAAGAGCAATAAACATGAAAAAAAACACCCTTAAAACAACCATTTTCCTTTTGCCTAATTTTTTTTGTCAGTTTTTGATGAGTGTTACTGAGGAGATAATGACTTTTAAATCTAACATAAATTCAAGTTAATGACTTTTTTTGAAATGCTTGAAAGCATTAAATTGCGAACAGCTACTCGTAAAATAAATCTTTGAAGCAACTACTAATAAAAGAGAAATGGCAAAAAGTATGTTTGGAAGTAAAATGATACCTTTCTTTGAAATGCCATTTGCCAAAATAAGAGTAATTTGTTTCAAATTTCGTTGTCTTTTTATTCTTGAACATTTTTTTATTCACATAATTACTGGTTAGAGATATTGACCAACCATTTTGATGTTTATATAAAGAAAAAAAATTCTACTTTATGTATTTCAGATGAAGTATGTCACAGGGCAAATTAGCATTTATCTTGAACAATCATAATTTTGAGTTTTAATTTGTTGTATAGTAATTCATTACTTATAACATAATAAATAGTAATATAGTTCATTAAAATATTTAAAGTGGAGGGACGTTTATTATTTTTAACTAAATAAGAATAGAAACAAGAATAAAGATGAAAATGAAATCTGCTGTGCATATTTCAATGTATCATGTCAGAACATCATTTATTGAACAGCCAAGCTCCACGTGCTCGTGAAAGTTAAATTATATTTTTATTCATTTTAATCGTTTCAATGAATGAGTCCCTTTAGCATTGCAAATGATCCAAAAGAATTTGTCCCGCGTTTATTGTTTAAAAAAATCACATTTCCTATTTATTTCATATAATCATATAATCGAGTACTTAAAATGACTTTCAGAGAAATGATTCTGATTTTACGAATGAAATCAGAGCTTTTGTAAATGCAATTTCAACACGTTATTAAAAGCTGATTTTTTGAGATCCTCTTGCAAAGAGTAAAATTTCAATTTTTCGACTACTTTTTTTTCCGCCTACGGATATTTGTTGACGCCATAATTATACCATTCCCAAAATAACATCATGTTTTGACAAAATAAAAAACTCCTTAAATATTTTTGAACTGAAAAACTCTATAAATCAATTATGTTGTTGTTGTTGTTACTTATGATACTTGCCATGGACAAGTCTCTATTGATTATATCAGCAGATTTTAAGCCGAAAGGAGCGTCTGTTGTTTCAAGTAATGCCAACTAAGGCCAAGAGAACGACTTAGCTACACGCTCATCACAGTTGCTTGCACATCTCCTTTCTGAAAGGGGGCTTATTCACACATCTCACTGATAGCACACAGAAGAACAACCATGCCCGAACCCGGGACTCCCAGAGCACTAGGAAGACGCGCTACCTCTGTGCCAGAAATAAATCATTCATACAATCTTACAAGTATTTATAGTCAGAATATTGTATAATATTTTACAAAAAAAAAATCAAATAATAATAATAATAAATATAAAGGTAATAAACATAATTCAACTCTATAATGTTTCCAAAATACAATGTTGTCAAGTAATTCATTACTTTAAATATAATAAATAATAATTTAGTTCAGTAAAATATTTAAATTGAAGGGACTTTTATTATTTTTAAATGAACAAGTAAATAAAAGACATCGCTTATTATTTTTGAAAGGAAAAACATCTATATATCATTCAAGTTGTTACTTATGATACTTGCAATGGAAGAGCCCCTTTGGATTATATCAGCAGATTTTAAGCCGAAATGATTATCTCTTGCTTATAGTAGCGTCAACTAAGTCCAAGAGTACGACTTAGTTACATGAATAGAGTAAATGCAGCCTGTATCTGAAGTTATAAAATTCGATGTTTTAGATATATGCAACTCAAAATGCACGCTTATGTAGTTATTGTTACTTATGACACTTGCCACATTGGACAAGCCCTTCGCTGATACTGCAGCAGATTTAAGCCGAAAGGAGCGTCTCTTGTTTTTGAAGTAGCGCCAACTAGGGCCAAGAGTACGACTTAGCTATGCACAATCATAATTTTTAACTCTAAAATTGGTGTAAAGTAATTCATTACTAATAAAATAAGAAATAGTAATTCAATAAAATATTTAAAGTGAATTAACTTTTATTATTTTTAAATAAACAAGTAAAAAAAATCTCCTCCAATATTTTTGAACTGAAAAAACTCTATAAATCAATTATGTTGTTGTTACTTATGGCATTTGCCCTGGACAAGGTCTCCGCTGATTATATCAGCAGATTTTACGCCGTAAGGATCGTCTCTTGTTGGAAGTAGAGCCAACTAAGGCTAAGAGTATGACTTAGCTACACATCACAGTCGTTTGCACAACCCCTTTTTACAGGGGGGCACATTCACACATCTCACAGATAGCACAGAGAAGAACAACCATGACCGAACCTGGAACACGAGGAAGACGCGCTACCTCTGTGCCAGAAATAAATCATTCATAAAGTCTGAAAAGTATCTATAATAAGAAAATTTAATTATATTTTACAAAAAAATTAAATAATAATAATCAATATTAAAATAATAAACATAATTCCACTCGACGATGTTTCCAAAATACCATAGGAATCCCATTGAGAGGGAAATGTTTTAAGAAATGAAGTCATTATCAAATGTGAATACCAAACATCTTTGAGTTTCCTATGGAAGACGAACATAGAATAATATTAAGAAACTAATCAAGCATATGCTTTGAAAGAGAGACAAATTACTCTAATCTAAATCCAGGATTTATATCATTAACAGGCGAGACAACCAAATTAGCAAGTATTCTATCATTTTCGTTTGTAACATATGTCGCAAACATATTTATAACAATGAAGGGCACGGATGGTTGATTGTGTAGCATTTCAGAAACTGGGGGGGGGGGGCATGTATCAGGGTAGATTCGAAACTTTCAAATGAAATTGATTAATGTTCGAAAATCGTTTGTCAGGTTTGGGAACAAAGAGACAGACGTTTTGAAGCTCCCGTTCTGATACTTAATTATTGCTTGCGCTATTACTTGATAATGGTAGCAAATGGAAGCACTGTTTCCAATTTTAAACAAAATTTCTAATTCAGTTATTTTAGTGAATAATTTATACTACTATTATAAATGTGAAAGTTTGGATGGATGGATGGATGATGTGAATCAATCACGTCAAAAAAAGCTGAACGAATAAGATGAAATTTAGCACGGAGATAGATTATAGTCTACAGAAGGACATAGGCTAATATTTATTCCGGTTAACTGAGTGGTTAATTTTTTATTAATTAAAAACTAACTCTCTTGCCAAAAATCTTCTCCACCGCTAAATGAGAAAGACTTCTATTGGTTAGGTTTAACATATTTCCGATCAATTGTTTCAAAACCATTCTGTTTATTTTCTTAGTGTTTGATGTATTTAAAACCAAATATTGTTAATTAATCGATCTTTGAGATTCCTTATGAAATACTTTCGAATTAAAATAAAACATAATAATGAAAATTAAAAGTTTATATTCTAGATTGCGTCCCCAACTCATGTAGAAAATTCAAGCATTGCGTTGTCTCAATTGATGCTGAAATTCACGCATGCGCATTGCTGTTTAGTTTAATTTCAGGTAATTATGTATTCTAATAAAGAATTACTTTGATAAAAATTTTACACACACACACACACACTAGCGTTTATTATAGAAAAGACATTTTTGAGTGCAATTTCTAGCATTATCTGCAACTAACATTCATTTATTTTGCTGTTTTACCTGTTGTACTAAATTCTTGTTTTATTTCAATATTTATCAAAAATTAAATATGAGCCTTTTCGTCTTAGTTTAGTGAAGTTATATTTACGTACCATTTTAAAGCAACACTAGGGGCGGATCGAGAAATTCTGAGCAATTATCAAATGACGAGGATGATGCCTGATTGGCACCTCTTCTCCAATCTTCCATGTCTTCAGGTTCATTTGGTCTTGATGGAATTAGTGTGCTACAGACCAGTTTACAAAGCAATGCTTCCGCAATATCGGATCTAGAATCTCAGACCAATCGATTTCCAAAGCCTAGACCTTACCGCCAGGCCACTGCGGTGGTTTTTGGAACATTTTTGTGACAAAAGTGACATTTTTGGAATATAAAAATAACTATTATTTCTTACTTTATAATAATTATTTGCCAGATCAGAAGGTAACAAATTAACTCAAAAAATTGAAGAAATTTACTTCCTGAAATGTGAAACTAATTTCCCCTTTGATTTGGAGGACATATAATATAAGCAAATAAATCAAAATTACCTGTAAAAATATCCTAAAAATGATTGTTAAAAAATTGAATTTTCTTCTCTTATATTATTTGATACATACATCACATTTAAAATGTATTACAATTGTTTGTAGGCATCTAGTACAATAACAAGAATCTGTAATTACATTAATATTTATACCAGACAGTATCTAACATTTCAGTTAGTTGTTTCGAGGTAAATTCCAATGTTCGAAATTCAGTATATTTAGTATACTTAATGAGTATATTTATACTTATCTAGTATGCTTAATCTAGTACTTATTTAGTATAATCTATCCAGTCTTATTTAGTATACTTAATCCAGTCTCATTAAGTATAATTAATTTATACTTGAGTACAATTATTTAGTATACTTCATCCAATACTTATTTAGTATACTTAATTTATATTTGGGTATACTTAATTTATACTTGGGTATACTTAATTTATACTTAGGTATACTTAAATTATACTTGAGTATACTTAATTTATACTTGAGTATACTTATTTAGTA
>JAOUZG010020552.1:575416-589080 GCA_026289955.1 Argiope argentata
GCTAGGGAATATAATAATGATAATTCGTATGTTTCAAAAGGATGGCTTTGCTTTTGAAATGAATGTGATGCATATAGTTTTGTTCTGCATATCTATAGATATATAGCTGTGATAAAGAATAATGTTGGCTCAATAGATTTAATTCAAACTATGATTTTGTAAATTATTATGCATTTTACTTCCCAAGTTCCACATGTAAGTATGATAAATTTGATAAATCATAAAGTTATTATTAAAATTATTTCATTAATATATAATTGGATTAATTGAGAAGAAAACTTTTTATATGTATTTAATATCAAAATAAAAAAAGGGTACATTCTAAATTAAGACATTATTGTAGATTTTGATTGCTATATTATATCATTTATCAAATCCCTAAATTAATATTAATGTAAGTTCAGGAAAATAAAGATTCAGAGGCAAATTAAACGTGACTTATTTGTAAAGTCTCTTTATTAAATAATAGGTAAAAAACAAAGAAATATTCTATATGTTTCATATAATTCATAAAAACTGCGAATTTTTGCCCTATGAAGCAAATTACAATGATTTTTTCTTGGAGGTAACAGGTACCAGGTACTCACCATATGACAGTTCAGCTAGGATAGGATTTCAAGATAAACCTTGAATAATCGGAAAACATAACACAAGCCCAATGTGGTGGATCCTTTGCCTGTATTCCTTATACATCACTCTCTTACACTCTCGTCATTGTGCCGTACTATTGGTGTCTTCTGGTGGGTTCCTTCAATTTTTGAAGGTGTGTTTAGCCATCTTAAGGCGGATACGTGTATCTTAGAGTTAATTTTCCGCATGACTTTGAATTATCCTTAACTTATGGATATGAGTGTATTTCAAACTGCACAATACAATTTGTATTGACTGACATTTCAGCACTTTTACCTTATGCAGATAATCTTCTCTGATTGGTCTTTAACAATCACTGATCCCTGAATTAATTATGAATCAAGGAAAACTTAGATTCTCGTTGAAATGATAAAATTCTGTTTTAAAGATTTCAGTGGAATGTAAGAAACGATAATTTCTATTGCGATTGGTAAAATTATGATTCTTTTACTTCATTGTATAATGTCTTTTTTTTAATAAGCTTTACGGGAAACGCCTATGAATATATATGGACAGCCAGTGGATGTAGTCCCCATTAAACTTTCTTCCATGTTATTTAATTTAGGTATTATTATCCTCTCCCTCAAACAAAATTATACGAGTACAAATCAAAAAGTTTTTGAGGCAATTTTTTTAAAGCCAAAATACGGTTGTGAATACAAAGCGAATAAATGAATTCGCATCAGTGAACGTTCCTTGAACCGTACCAGCCGTATCTACCATTTGCTCCAATGAGTGGCGCTGCTATCAGTCATTTAAGATGGCGGTTGTTCTTCAGACGTCCACAGTTTATGAGCAGGGAAAAGTTATTCGTTTTCTATGGATCAAGGGATAAGCGCTCATAGCAATTCACAAGGAAATGCACCCCATGTACGGGGAAAAGTGTCTCTCTTTGAGAAGTGTTCATTGGTGGTGTCGTGAGTTTCAAAAAGGTCGTGAAGGGCTTGAATGGGAATGAGCGTTCACTGGGAGAATCTGGAACACCCAACTTACAGTCCAGGCCTTGCCCCTAGAGATTTTCATGTTTTTGATCCACTGAAGAAGTTTCTGGCATGACAGAGATTCACATGTGATGAAGAAGCAAGAACGTGGTCCCATGGTGGTTCCATAGGCAGCCGGAAGAATTTAACCACAGGGGGAATGTCCAATTTAGTAATGCGATGGGACAAATGTCTGAACCGGTATGGTGACTATGTGGAGAAATAATGTAAGGCACGTAGTACACTATGTATATTTGTAAATATCTTTATGTACCTATTTTTGTCAAAAATAGGCACAGTTTAGATTTGTCCTTGTATATCTTATACTATAATACGAGGAATGGTTGTCAAGTCGAAAATCGCCCCAGAATAATTAAACTCCGGTAAACTTGGGGGTCTGGGGCTTTGGGCCACGAGGAATCGATGGGTGTCGGTTTTGAAGCGCTACGGTTGAGCAGTTCGGAGTTACAGATAGGATATTTTCAAACTTTATTAGTTCGCCATAATGGCTACTTAAATTTTCAAGTGGTAACGTGCCATCTATATCCAATATGCCATCTATATCAATATTCATATATGTTTTTTTTTTTCATTTCATGCAGACAAGTGATGAAAATTGCATTTTTATATGTTTAATGCGCAATAATAATTTTTTTTTTAAATTTGAGTTTTTGTCAATCTGATGGCAACATATTAATAAGATATTTTTTCCCTTTTACTCGTAACGCATGCTTGGAGCTTAAGTTTTAATTTTATCTTATACTATAATACGAGGAATGGTTGCCAAGTCGAAAATCGCCCCAAATTTCCGACATTTCAACATTCATCAGAAAAAAATAAGGATAACTTTGATATTTTTACTAAATTTTCTTTCAAAAAAGTGCGATTCTAATTCCACTGCTTTTTATTAAGGGAAATTTGTTAATGAAATTTTGAATTTAGTTAAAAAAATAAGGATAACTTTGATATTTTTACTAAATTTTCTTTTAAAAAAGTACGATTCTAATTCCACTGCTTTTATTCGAGTTAGCTTCGATACCTGTTTTCTCCAAGCGGAGCTCGGTCACCCGCTGGTAGTGGGTAAAGCTGTAAATGTTTTGTATGACATTAGAGAACAATAATTAATAAAGGTAAATTTCAACTCTGAATATATATTTGTTACTAAAACTATCACGTGAATATCTATTTTCAATGTCTTTTTGCATGTTATATAGAATATATAATTCTCATAGAATTACAGTTGCGGTCAAAATATAAAATATCTAAGTTCAATGATTAAAATCATTTTGTTTAGTATCTATTTTGTTCGTATGCATGCCAAACACGAACCGGTTGAAGGCTAATGATGCAATGAGTCAGTGAATTTGATCTAAAATTTGATTATCATTTATATTTCAGATAGTAAATCAATATACTCTAATCTAATTACTTGTAGATCTTTTTTTTGTTTGAGACCAAATTATTTTTTTTCAGAAGGCAGTTCTTGAGTTTACGTCTTAAGGGAATAAATTTGGCGCTTTCGAATATGAAATGCTGGGCATCCTGGATTTCCACTACTGTAGCACGGACACCTATCAATCAGCGACAAACTGAAGCATTTCAAATATGCTTATCTAAAAGTTTCTGTGCACAGTCAGAAACTTAGTAAGCTTAAAATTAGACTCCAAGTAATTACTCTGTATGGATGGAATAAATTCCTTGGTGCGATTCGTTTTACTCGATGCTTAATATGAGGTATAGCATTCAAATATACCCTTATCTTTAACCCGGCAGGACCCGGCAAAAATACTCATCAGCTGCCCCCCCCTCCCGGTATAAACTGAAAAGGTCTGGTTTATTAGTATCTGCCTCTAAGGTCACTTTCCATGCGTAGAGTCTGGAAACGGTGAATTCAGATTCCATTTTTGTCTTATAGAATGATTTCGGGGTGTGCGGACAGCCCGAGCGCGTGCTCGTGATAGCATTTTTTCAGTGCGAAATCAGGGCTTGCTCCAGTCGTTCTGTTCGGCCTTTTCCTTGTTTGACGCACGAGTAAGAAACGAACAGACATCAGAAGATATTAGAGGAGATTTTGTCAGATGAAGAGAATATCGAAGAAGAATTAAATGATTCAGATAATGACTTATTCAGTGATCGCCAATTTGAATCAGAAGATGAATGTGATTCTTCAGAGGAAGTTTGCGACCAAATTATCTTTTTTTTTATCTGAGTGGGTGGATGAGCCACAAACGAAAAAAAGAAAGCTAAGTTATGGAAGATGCTATTTGTGCCCAAGAAACAAGGACAGGAAATTGAAAACTATGAGTATATGAGATGAGACAAAAGTACATGTCAAGAATACTCCGAAGTTGAAGCTGTATTCAATATCTGCTTCAAATTTGCTTCATGCATTTGGATCCATGTACACATCATTATTAAGAACATTTATTAGTATCAGTATTTTTATTTACAACTAGCCGCCTTTGGCGAACAGTTGGTTCGCCAGTATTAATGCTCACTAAAATTTTCATATAATATTTTATGTAGCTGTGTCTCATAACAGGTTTTTCACCAAAATATTTTTAAACCAAATAAATTTTGATAATCATATAATTCATTTATAGTATTATTTTCTTCAGATGTTCTGTTCATGGTACTACTCATCTTTCTCTTTCTATCCGAGCAATGATTGTCCCGGAATTGATATTTTACTTAAATGGTGGAGGGAAATGTCTAAAATTCTACGTTTTTATAGAATAATGAGATTCAAATTTTCATAAATGTAAACACACTAAACAAATAAAGATACAATTGGTTTTCAAGAGATGTGAAAGTTTAAAAACAGCTTATAAAATGCGGCGCACAGAGGAAATAATGGTGACACCCCCTCCCTTCTTTTCATTCTTTTTTTTTCTTCCCTGCCCAGACTTTGTTTTGAGCAGGCATAGATTAAATATCCATACTGACTAAAAATAAAAGTAACTATTTTCTTTCTTTTTTTAAACATCCCGTTATCTATGAATGAAAACCAACTGACTTCGCGCATTTCTTTCTAAACAAATCATAATTTATTACTTCCTGCTATCTCACTCAGTTTGTGTGGGGGAAGGAACTGAAGAGTTTTGGCGGGAAAGTAAGAAAAGTGTCGTTTTAATTATTTTCCACGCAGTTTTTTAATTTTTTCTCTCCATAGGAACCATCCTCGTGTCTTAACGAAAATCTTTAAAAAAAATTAGCCGAATCGGTGAAGCCGTTCTCCAGTTTTGCGCTTAGCAACGCATTTCGAGCTGCATTTTTATTAATATAGATAATGTATTATTTTTATTGTAATAAAAATTGTAAAGAAAAATTATTAGGTATTATATGGGAGAAGTTAAGTTTTTCGAACTCAGAGAAAAACGATGAGTGCTTTTATTTTATTTGTTATTAATTTTGAAAATTACAACAATTTCACATATTAGTTATCATTTTTCTGGAAAAAAATTGTAATTATCATGATTTTCGTTAGCAATTAGAATTAAAAATTTGTTTTCGTAATTATGCTATTTAATATGTTTGGGGTGTGCTGACACCCCATGCCCGTTCTCATGTTACGTATCGAAGGCGCCCTTTTTGCGGGTTAAATTAGATTTCGGAATGCTCATAGGAGGAAATTAATTAGTTTTGTCATTTCTTTGGTAAGCCAATTAGCTCGTTTTTTGCCGTAAAACCTCTAAAAAAGAAAAATACCGATATTAAGACTTGTTCTGCACGTATCGGACAAATTATTGGTGATAAAATGTTATTTAAGTAATAACAGAAAAGAGATAGATGCTATATAGGGCATAGAAGCCTCCAATTTTCTATTGTACCCTGCAAAATATTGTGAAAATATTGCTTTAGTGTTAATAGTGCGTAACAATTCCCATTTACACACAAAAAAAAACGTATCTAAAATGATATTTTTCTTGGTACCTGTAGATTTCCTAATTATTTAATATATTTTTAGCTTGTCTATAAGAAAAATTATATTGAGATGCTTCTATCTATAATAATAATTTTATCTCTTTAGAAAGCTATCATATTAATTTTTTTTGAAAACCACCAATCTATTCAGTCTACCAGAAATCTTTTGCAATGAATCATGAACTGCAATCTACTTGTGCCGTACAAATTATTAACAATAAAAGATTTTCTAAAGCAACTAACAGAATAAATAAATCTGTTTTACAGCTCACAAATACCTTCAATTTCCTTTGATTTCCTACAAATTGTTGTGAAAATTTTTTTTGGGAATAGTTTTGAGTGTGCATAACGAAAAACTTACATAAAATGTTATTCTCCTTGGTACGCGCTGATTTCATAATTGCTTAGTAAATATATAGCCTGTCTATAAGTATAATAATATGGAGGTGTGTCTATGTATGATAATAATTTTATCTCTTTAGGAAGCTAACGTATTAATTTTTTCCTTAGAAAATTACCCAATCTATTCAGTCTACGAGAAATCTTTTGTAATGAGTCGCTAACTGAAGTCTACTTGTATCGGACAAATTATTTGCTACAAAATGTTATTTAAGAAAATAACAAAAAAGATAGCCGTTGTACAGAGCATACATGCTTCTAATTTCCTTACAATCCCAACAAAATGTTGTGATAAAATTTAGTTATAGTTTTGAGTGAGCGTAACAATTCCCGTTTATGACGAGAAACTTACCTTAAATGATATTATCCTTGGTACGCGCAGATTTTCTAATTGCTTAGTATATATTTAGTCGTCTATAGGTGTAATCATATCGAAGTACGTCTATCTATGATAATAAATTTATTTTAGGAAGCTAACACATTAAATTTTGATTTTTTTCCCTTGAGAAACTACTTAGTCTACCATAGGTCTATTGCAATGAGTCTTGAACTGGATTAAGAAAGGTCTTTATTCATTGATAGGCCAGAAAAGATTTACTCGGACTTATTTGAGATGACGTAGAGACCGAAGTAGACTTTGATAGATGAGGAAGAATGTTGTAGGTGGCAGGATCGATAAAGGGTGGACATCTGGACTCAGAGGGCATCTTGCTGTGTCACAAACAACATTAGCACTCTTTTTTGGAAAGAGGAATTAGGTTTCCGGAAGTGATGTAAACAAATGTTTTAGATGTAAGACATAATTGCCATTTCTTCTTTAATTATCATCTTGCATTGAATGTACCTTAGCTTTATATTAAAATATCGAGTATAGGAAAAATGCAAAGTGAATATGCTTACATATCCTATAATATGACAACGTCTTATTATGCAGATTAGAAAAATATTTATTTATTGTGAAAAGTTTTTCGAGAGCTATTTTTGGAAAGAGGAATTAGGTTTCCGAAAGTGATGTAAACAAATGTTTAGACATAAGACACCATTACCATTTATTCCCTAATTATCATCTTGCATTGAATGTACCCCAGCTTTGTATTAAAGTATCGAGGATAGGAAATATGCAAAGCAAATGTACCCCAGCTTTGTATTAAAGTATCGAGGATAGAAAATATGCAAAGCAAATATGCATACATATCCTTTAATATGGCAACGTCTTATTATGCAGATTAGAAAAATATTTATTTGTTTTGAAAAGTATTCAAGAACATTTAAAAATATTTATTATAATTTGGAATCCAAAAGTTCGAGGAAGGATTTATTTAAATTAGTATTAGATAATTATTTGTTTGTAATCTATTTAAGTAATATTGATTTATTAAGTTAGTATTAAGAAAAAATATTTTTTATTATATTTTTGAATAGTAAAATTCGAGGAAAGATTTATTTAAGTTAGTATTATACAATTATTTGTTTATAATCTATTTAAGTAATTAATTTATTAAGTAAGTATTAAGAAAATATAATTTTTTTTATATTTTCGAATCCTAAAATTCGAGGAAGGCTTTATTTAAGTTAGTATTAGATAATCATTTGTTTATAAAATATTTAAGTAAGTATTAAGAAAATATATTTTTTATTATATTTTTGAATCCTAAAATTTGAGGAAGGATTTATTTAAGTTAGTATTAGATAACTATTTGTTTATAATCTATTTAAGTAATATTAATTTATTAAGTAAGTATTAAGAAATATAATTTTTATTATATTTTCGAATCCTAAAATTTGAGGAAGGATTTATTTGAGTTAGTATTATAGAATTAATTGTTTATAATCTATTTAAGTAATATTAATTTATTAAGTAAGTGTTAAGAAAATATAATTTTTATTATATTTTCGAATCCTAAAATACAAGGAAGGATTTGTTTAAGTTAGTATTAGATAATTATTTGTTTATAATCTATTTAATGTTTGCGATATTGTTTATAAAATTTCATTTCAGTGGGAGCAAAAAGAATTACTTAATAAGTTCATTTCTATAAATTTTTCAAACAAATTTCATTATTTCTGCCTACATTAAATGTTAAGTTAAATTTTAAAAACTATACTTGGGAGTTAACTTTATGAAGTAGAACTGAATGTAAATTTTAGTATGTAAAGTCACAAAAAAAGCTAAGAAAAGTTTTACTATGCTTGTTTTTACTAACCCTTTACACTCCGATGGTGCCTCTGACTCACCATTCAATTGACTTTTATTTATTATTTCAAACATTTTGACTTTTTATTTATTTATTTTTCAATTTTAATTGTTGAAAACGCATACAAAATGGTTAAGAGACGTATATTAATTTTTCAAATAACCTCGACTTAAAAGAATTATGTATATTTATTTTTCATATCAATAAACTAATCTTTGTGTTAGGTGATTAACTTTGCATCTAATTATGTTTCGGACTGCAAAGGGTTAGTTGCTCTAGAGCATTATTTCTTTCTATATCTTTCTACATAAGATTTAGGAAAGCATGTCTTTGGCTATTATTTCAACTTGTTTTTTTTCTAACTATTAAAAATTCTAATTCAGGGGGGGGTAAGGACTCTATGAATTAGTGGTAAGGGTTCGATTTCAGACCTGGAAGATTTCAAATTAGAGATCCAATTTCTCCAAAGTATCGTCGTGTAAGCGGCTAGGTTCCCGTTAAATCAGTCGGGTCTAAACGTCCACCCGCTGGTTTGGTGTGGAAGCTTGGAATGGGGGCACCAGCTCAGGTCTCCTCCTCTTCATTTGACCGCAGCTTAAAATACAAGGTCCATCCCCAAATAGCCCTAGTTTACTTTAAAATAAGGCGTTAATATAATTTTTTTAAAGGTTTGAGATATTATTTTAAAAACTTCATTTCAGTGGGAGTAAAAAAATTACTTAAAAAGTTTAATTTCAATACATTTAAAAAAATTTCATATTTATTGTCCGCATTAACTGTTAAGCTAAATTAAAAAAAATTATTATTACTATTTGGGACATAACTTCATAAAAATTTCTTAAAAAAGGCAAAGAAACAATGCTTAAAATTCTTACTATGCTCATCCATATTAATTGCTCTACAGCAATATTTCTTTCTATATCTTTCTACATAATGTTTAGGCCAGCATGTCTTTGGCTGTTATTGCAGCTTATTTCTTTCTAACTATCAAAATTTGGAATTCATGGGGGGGAAGGAGACGCTGTGAAATGGTGGTAAAGGCTCGATTTCGGATTTCAGATTAGAAATTCAATTTCCCCAAACAACCGTCGTGTAAGCGGCTAGGTTCTGGTTAAATCAGTCGGACCGAAACGTCGTCCCGCTAGTTTGGTGTGGAAGCTTGGAGTGAGGGCACCAGCTCAGGTGTCCTCATCCGAATGAAAAGTTCAAAATGATAAGGTCCATCCCCAAATAGCCCTAGTTTGCTTTAAAATAAGGTGTTAATATAATTAAATTTAACTGAATGAAACTCATGGCATTCTTAATTCGTTACAAACATGCCTTTTGTATTTCAATGATACACTAAATGTTGATGTAGGTTTTTGATAAACATAATTTTCTTTGTAGTAGTGAAAAAAATAATAGTTAAAAAATCTAGTTGCATTGAACTATTTCGTTATTCATATGAAAAACAATAAAAAGCTATTATTTCAAAGAAAATGCATATAGAATTTAACAAAGATTCTTACGAAAGAATATATTGAATGGAGAATACCCATCTCTTCACAAAGCAATCTAAAAGTGCCAGAAAAAAAGGATGAGTTAGAATTTGATGAAGCAAAAGATGTATATTCAAGAAAAAGATTAAAAGAATAAAAAACCATGCAATTCTTGCCAAAATGACAAGGATGCTGGAACTGCAAGTTTTAGGTTTGTAATATGTTAGAAGTGTATATGTTTAGAATTTCCTGAACACATTGTTGAGGAATTCAGAAATACAATAAATTTGAACTGATTTGTTGCTTTTTACGTGTGAAGTTCAATTACTTTTTTTCATATTATTTTGATAAATTAGTATTACAAATATGATTTCATCAATTTGTATATTGGCAATGTAATTATATTATTTTTAATCTTTGGGGGGGGGGTTTGTATTCTAAATACTTTTGTATATTTCATGATTATGTTGATTCTATTCTGTTTTCAGATAAATCATTCTTAAAATAGTTTCCATATTAAAAATATTACATTAATTGAAAAAAACATAGCATTCTAATGCATGTTATGTAATTTTTATTTATATTGATCAGTGAAGTTCAAGACAGTTTTTTTCAAACAACTCACAATTGAATACAAAAAAAAAAAATGAAATGTGCTATGCATATTTCAATGTATCATGTCAGAAATAACTTAATGAACGGCCAAGCACCGTGCTCGTGCGAGTTAAATTATATTTTTACTCACCTTAATTGTTTCATCGAATGAATCACTTTAGTATTGAAAACGATCCAAAAAACTTTGTCTCGCATTGATTGTTAAAAAAAAAACATCACATTTCCTATTTATTTCATTTCACATAATCACGTACAGAAAATGACATTTTTCTAGGATTAATTTTCTGTAGTGATGGATTGACTTTTTTAAATCAGAGCTTTTGTAAATGCGATGGCAACAAGTCATTAAATGCTGATTTTTTTATGTGTTTTAGAAGATAATAAAATTTCAATTTTTCGCCTACGGACTTTGTCTACCTCATTTCCAAAATAACATGGTGTTCTGACATGATAAAAAATAATGGTTGTTGATTATTTTGCACTTATTATGGAATGTCTATTTTTTTTAATCCTTCGATTTCTTCTTATTATAGATTTCAAAATAATTTTTTGAAATGTGTAGGACAAGAACTTGAAGCAGTGTTTGCAAATATATGAATGCACATTTTTATAGTTATATTACATATTAATTTTTGCTTAAAAACTGTTTTCTTCTGCTTATGCATTCACCAGAAGAATGAAAAAAAAACATAGCATGTATAAATAGATTTTAAAAAATTACCGGCAAAGAAAATAAAAACTTCGTATACCTTTACTTACCATGCATTAATTTCTTTCTTCTGTCGATTCCTGTTGAGTGTCATGGGCTCAATAAACGATTATTTTATCTATTAATAGCTATCTCAAAATCTTGGTCTACTGTGTGATATCATATTTTCATTTTGGAAGCTATTATTTAATCTGTTAACAGGTTAATAAACTGAAATACAACTTATTTTGTATTGAAATACATTGTTCTAACCTAATTAACAAGAATTAATTTAAATATTTACTATTAATATCGTAAACAATAAACATCACAAAACAACAGAAAAATAAATTCCGAGTAGCAAATTCATAAAAGTTCAATATACTCACCACATTTGCTTTGAAAGCAAATCCATGAAAATTTCTATCTTTAAAATATAAAAACATAGAACATCGAAATTTTCATATTTTCAAAAAGCAAATTGCTGTTAGAACAATGTCGCAATTTAATCCGAAAATACAACAATTCTCGAGCAAATAAATTTATAAAACATTTAACTCTTACCAAAACATTGCAATATCTGAAAAGAAAACTTTAGTTTTTATTTAAAATGTCAGTGATTCAGAGAATATCAATCAAAATGAATAAAAAAATAAATAAGCTATGTAAGGCATCGACACAAAATTCAGAGAAAATCATCTCTTGCGATAAGGAATCCCTCCAATGAAATGGAAACGGAAATGCCAACGAAACCCCATAAAATATTTTTACTTTTAACCCCCTTTTTTTCAGAAAAAGAGACATCAATAGAAGCACGAACTTCGATTGAATCGTGACTCTTATATCAATCGCGGCATGGAGTTTTTTGAAACTTGGGACAAGAATTTTTTTCATCTGAAACTTTTGCCATTCTTTTTTGTTAAGACAGTTTATTATTCATTTTTTATGTGTTGATCTAAAATTTCAGCAGATTATTATGGTAGCACTTTACAGCAAGATATATTTTGTGATTCATGCAATGAAAATGAGAAAACTACGACTACGTAATTGACGATATCTGGCAGCTGAAAACTAGGCAAATATTAAACATGTGGTGAAAGCGTTATAAGCCAGACAACATTCTTCGGACCGAAGTGCCACTTTTGGTCCAACGGATTTATTACTCTGCTACAAACCCTAAGATTGCGACTTCAGGCTTATTGGAATCCACATCTTCTGCAATGGGGAGCTCGCGATCTTAAATCAGCAGATTCATAAACTGTTGAGACGCCCTCTACCGGCACCAAAAGTCGTCAGGCGCATTAAATACAGCAGCCAACATCACCATCAACTTACACACACTCTCCATTGACTTGGTGCAATTGTATCATTCGTCTAACCACAAACTAACTGTTGGGAGAGTATGTGTTGAATCTTTATAGGCCATATAACAACCCTCGGACCGAAGTGCCCCTTTTGGTTCAACGGATTTATTACTCTGCTACAAACTCTCAAGTAAAAGTTCGGGTTTAGGGCAATGCACATCTGCCACAATGGGAAGCTCGCGATCTTAAATATGCAGCTTCTTATAGCTGTTGAGACGCCCTCTACAGGCTCCAAAAGTTGTCAGGCGCATTAAATACAACAGCCAAAATCACCACCAACCCTACACACATCAGCCATTTGCTTGGTACAATTGTATTGTTTCTCTAACCATTGACTCACTGGTGGAAGAACATGTGGTGAAACCTTTAATAGCCAGATAACATCCCTCGGACTAAAGTGTACTATTGAACTAACGGATTTATTACTTAGCTACAAACCCTAAGAGTTCGGGCTTAGAGCAATACGCATTTGACACAATGGGGAGTTCACAATCTTGAATGATCAGCCTTCGTACGCAGCTTCGTATAACTGTGGAGACGACAAAAGTCGCTAGGCGCATTAAATACAACAGCCACCATCACTATCAACTCACACACATTCTCCATTCAATTTCTGCAATTGTATCCTTCGTCTAATCACCTATTGACTGGTGGGAGAGTATGTGGTGAAAGCTTTATAAGCCAGATAACAACCCTCGTATTTAAGGGCACTTTGGACTAACGGATATGATAATCATCTAAAACCCTCAGATTGAGAGACCGGGCCTATAGTATTCTGCATCTGCCTTACCATGCTTGTTTTTAGAATTTGTTTTGGTTTGAAACTACATGCCTTTGATTATTAACCCTTTTGCCCCAAAATATTAGTAGCTCTTAACCTTAATTTTAACTTCCTCACATAACTATTATGTGATTTATTTTTACAAAGTACTTTTAAGCACTAAATTAAGAAAGAGCATTAATAAGTTATTTCGATTTCTTATTTCAGATTTAACGAGCTCAAATAATGATTAGAATAAGTGGAATAATGAATCTCGTTAATGAAAGCAAATGATATGGCTTCACATGTAAATCAAAACTGTCACTGTCACTATTATGTTACTAATGTGGTTTGTCCTTAATATTACTGTACTTTTACAATCAAGAAAAACAGTGGCAATAGCAAGCCAAATATTAGCAATGATTAATCTTAATTATAACTCTGGTGCATAACATGACGTCAAGATACTTAGATCTCCAGATCTATATTTATGAGGTAAAATGTGAAATTTTGCTTAGAATGTATGCATTATGGGGAATATTGGATTCATAAAATTTGAAAATAAACCCGTGGATTTCTAAGTTTATCTATCTATCTATCTATCTATCTATCTATCTATCTATCTATCTAT
>JAOUZG010020552.1:589090-601755 GCA_026289955.1 Argiope argentata
TATCTATCTATCTATCTATCTATCTATCTATCTATCTATCTATCTATATTTAATGAGAAACAACTCCACTAAGGAGGAAATTTTGATTTTAATGAAATACATTACATAAAATAAAATTCTAACAAAAATGTTTCATACACCAACATGGAATATACCGATATATGGAAGGTTTATGGAATATACCGATATATGGAATGTATATTCAATGATGGTATATGGATGGCATATAGAACGATACCCAAATGATACCATATGGCGCCAATTATATACAGATACTTGGCACCATATGGAAGAGAACATTTATATTTTATTTAAACCTAAAAAAGAAAACTTTATTAAAAGTTTTATTTAAATCTGAAAAAAGAAAACTTCACTCAAAGTTTATTTTGATATTATAAAAAACACTTCAGCGATGTGGAGAAAAAAAACAGAATCTGGAGGGTTTATGCTTTACTTTAAGTGTTTCTTATTTGAGAAACCCAACTACGAATAACAATGCTAGCATAAAGATGAAGTTTGTAAAGAAAAGAATAATATAAAAAAAGCTATTTATCCGTGAAAGCAATTTTAAGAGTTTCTTCATTCATAACCACTTATTCTGCTAGCTATAGTGGATCTGGTTCTGCTAAGTCTTCTAGTTGTTTTATGCCAAAATATTTTGGGCCGGGAGTTGTACAGGATGTAGAGTAATAAATGAACTTCTATCGGGGAATGAAAACTAAAGAATGGGTTACGATAGTTCAAAATATTTTATCTGAGAGTGCCAAGAGAGTGAATTAAACTTAATTAAATAATGCGTAACGACACCTTGATAGCATTAAAATTGTGTATTTTAAAGAAGAATATAAATTTGATAATTCTAATAAATAGGGAAAAAAGAGTAAATAAATTTAAAATAATTCCATGTTTACAGACATTAATTAATTAAATAAAATAAAATTAAGTTGATAAAAATTAGGAAAAACAACCTAAAATTATTCTTTCCTGAAATAAGATAAAATAAACCCTACATTTTACATATGTGTTTCATTAGCATCCCATTATTGAATAATATCCTATAATTTTTTTTAAAATTTTTAATAATATATTTCAAACCGAGTAAATATTTTCAATTGCTATTGTAATTTTTTGCTAAAAAAGGGTATTTCCATTAATTAAAACAAAGCCTTCCTAAAGCACCTTATATTTGTAAATAAATTTGAAGAAAAAAATTCATTACTCTGTATTTTTGAAGTGAACAAACAATTTGTGGCTTTCATTTTATTTATGTATATTATTAAAAATGTCATAGAAATTCTTAATTTTTTTCATTCTTTTCTAAGGGCGTCTTGAGTGTGAATCAAACTTAGTTAATTTAATTTCTAATGAAACCTTGATAGCATTAAAATTATGTATTTCAATGAAAAACATAAATTTGAGAATTCTAGGAAATAGGGAAATTAGTGTAAATGCATTTAAATAATTCCATAATTTCAAACATGGAGTAAATTACGTTAATAAAAAGGTACTTTTTCATTAGCCGGCGACAAACGAAAAATTGCTCTGTTGAATTCATCTAGCTGAAATTTGGCGAAAAATCGCAAAATAATATAGAATTCCGTTGACTATTTTGTCATTCGCTTCGCTTGGCGACTTATCACGCGTTTGGTTCACAATTGGCGATATTTGCGCCTCGTTAACGGAAAAATACCAAAAAGATTAAAAGGAAATCTGTTGTGCAAATTGCAATGTAACATGTCAGAACAGGATTTCTTGAAAGGCCAAACAGCACGTGATCGTGCAAATTAAATTATATTTTTATTCATTTTAATCGTTTTATTGAATGAGTTACTTTAGTATTGCAAACGATCCAAAAAAATTTGTCTCATATAATTGTTTAAAAAAAAATCACATTTCCAATTTCTTCAATTCATGTAATCACGCGTTCAGAATTACATTTTTCTAGGTTTTATTTGCTGTAGTCATTAATTAATTTTTTGAATCAGAACTTTTGTAAATAGGATGGCTATGCGTTATTATTAGAAGCTGATTTTTTTGAGATGCTCTCGAAGATAATAAAATTTTTATTTTTAGCCTATGGATTTTTTTTCTTTTTTTTTCTCCAACGGGGTTTTGTTGATGCCACAAAACCTCATTCACAAAACAATATCATGTTCTGATATGATAACAAAAATATGGAAAAATTAACCAAAAGTAATTTTTTTCGTGAAATTATATAAAATAAACCATACTTTTTACATACGTGATTTATTAATATCTGCTTATGGAATAATTTTCTCGAAATTTATATTAAACTTCTAATAAGATATTTCAAACCGAATAAGTATATTAAGATTGCTATTATGCAAATATCAATTTCTGGAAATAATAGTATTTAAAAGTTGAGCAAAATTGCTTTCTTCGCTCTATTTTTGCTTTAATTATAGATTTATAATATTCTTCCAGAAAAAAAAACTGCACTTTTTTTCAAAAACTATAATACTCATCTTGTTCCTCTTTCAAGAACTTTTTTTGCATGGCTAATATAACATTGATCTAAGATTTGTGACTAATTATCGTGGGCCTTATTAAATTCATGCGTGACTTTTGAGCAATTTAGCCACCAAAAGAGATAAAAAAAAAGTCTATATTTAACTCAAGAGAGTGGCTTTATATATAATATGCTGTATAATTTGCTGTCTACGAAAACGCTTTATAGATAAAATTAATGCAAGAATTTTTCCCCAAAAAGAGCTCAAGAATATTTTATTTAACCTTTTTTGTATCAATAAGTTTTTCTCAAATATGTTTTCGTAAATATTTCATACTAGTGCATGGAAAGCTATTTTGGCTACTATAGTTAATAAATAATGATAAGAAGAATTCGCGGTTACTCTAGACCGCTTCTTAGAGGAACAACATAAAGCAATTTTTTAATACTTGGTTTCATACGTTAAAAAGATTTCCAATTTTTTTTGAAAAGCAAATTTTGATATTCAAGTTATAAAAATAAATTATTATAAAGAGTGAAAAATTCAGCTTCAAGAATTTGTAATATCCTTAGTTTCAGTTTCCAGAGATTCTACAGTTTTTAGTTAAAAAGAAAATACACACTGGAGATATTTTTTCGAATTTAATGCTATTTTCAAAACTTGATAACACTTTTTTTGATATTATATTAAAATGTCATCCATAAATTGATGTTAATACTTGAAAAAAAAAAGATTATAAAAGAAACAGTAGTGTTTACTTGCTTTCAAAGCTCAGTTATAACAAATAAAGGTCATTAAGTCAAAATAACTAGCCTCTTCGTATTTTGAGTACCGGATGAGATTTAGTATAATGAAAGAAAATATTTAAAATGTTAATTCATGAAAATATTTAAAAACAACGGTCAATCAAATTTGAGAAAAAAGACCCCAAACTTTTGTTAAAGCATATATACTGTTAACTTGACTTACGTTCAAATGCTCCTAACGTCATGGTTGCCTAGATAACCGTCTCGTATACGGAAGATTAGAGTTCGATCTTGAATGTAATTTTTTTCTTCTTAAATAATTCTTATTCAATTAAAAATTCGCAAATAATTTTAATTAATGTATTTTTATTTTTTTATACAAAAAATATTTATAATCAAACTGCATAGAAATAAAATTAAAATTTTAAAAGAAAAAAGTTATAAAGAGTTGAGGTGTTGGCATCAACAAAATTTCGTCGGTGAAAAATAAAATTTTTACTATCAAAGGAGCATCTCAAAAAATCAGCTTTTAGTAACGCGTTGAAATTGCATTTACAAAATCTCTGATTTATAAAGATAAGTTAATGACTACATCCAATAAAACCTAGAAAAATGTCATTTTGAGCACGCGATTATATCAAATGAAAAAAATAGGAAATGTGATATTTTTTTAAACAATAAATGCATGACAAAGTTTTTTTGGATCGTTTGCAATACTATAGAGACTCATTGAATGAAACAATTAAAATGAAAATGAATAAAAATATAATTTAACTTTCACGAGCACGTGTTGCTTGGCCGTTCAAGAAATGATGTTCTGACATGATACATTGAAATATACTTAGTAGATCTCATTTTATATTTTAACATGTTTCGTTTTATTTTTGGATAAAAAAATTGCAAAAATTTATTTAACAACAATTACCAAAAGTTTGAAGGCTAAAAGTGTGAAGTTGATTGTTCATTGTGTTTTAAAATATTCATAAATGAACATTCTATATGCATACTAACATTATCTTTAATCTCTTCCTGAACTAAGACTTCAACCCTCTGCCATGCCCTTGTTAAATACTTTTGTCTTCTAACATACTATAGTAACAAAAACTTACTTCACTGCTTAAAGTTCTCATTAACTTCATAAGGTTAGCAAGACCTCTATAATTTGAAATTACAATTGTCAGAATTTGGAAGTGCAGCTAAAGGATGAAATACATGTAGTGTTTTTAGAACTAACCGTTCTTTTTTAAGATTTGAAAAGAATTTTTGTTTTTATTTTAAATAGTCAGCCTCAAGCTGAAACTTTATATGATCATTTTGTAGCTATAAAGTGAATTAATCTATTTCTCCATGTATTCGTCAAATAAAAAAAAGAATTCTAAAAATAAGAACTTTTTGAATTGTTACCAAATAATAGGAAAATTTTAAAATTAAATTAAATAATAATTAAATTAAATAAATAAATAAATTAAATTATTTATTTAATTAATTATAATTATTTAATTATTATATACATTATTTAATAAATTATTTTAATATTTAATTTTTAAATATTTTATTTAATGAATTATTTTAATATTTAATTATTAAATGTATAATAAATAATAATAAATTAATATATTATTAATTATTAAAATTAAATTAAATAATTAAATAATTTAAATAATAATTAAAATAAATTAAATTAAATAATTGGAAAATTTTAATGATTCGAAAAATCCTTGATAATGCAAAATAAGGTACGCGGTACAGTTTTTGAATTTTAAGGACTAAAAGCATGTAAGTATTGCAACAACTTACATGAGTTTTGATTCTGTACTCTAAATTTATGAATTTTTATGTTTCGAGGATTCATGTAAAAACCATGAACTGTTTTCTGAAAATTAGAAGATATATATAATTATATATTTATAATTTTAAAGTCATATGAAACTAAAAGAAAAATTGTATGTAAAAATAAAAGAAAAAAATATATAAAACAAAGTTATACAACTATAAAAAGAAAAAGGAATTCTACGATCTCAAATTTAAAGTAATCATGAGACAAAATTATAATTTTTTAGTCATTATTTGTTTTAATTGAAATCATTAAATTGTTTAAACCAGTTTAAAAAAGCAATACTTGTAAAAGCAGGTTTAACTTTTCAAAAACGCATATGCTTCCAAAGAGCCATACACGATAATAATGCAATACTGGTAAAAACAGGTGAAAAATATATTCGATTAAAAGATGTTGTTCAATATTGCCATTTATTCTTTATTCATTGCCTAAGCGATTTTGAGCTTCAATTTTTCAAAAGCCCTAAAAAAAAACAATATCTTGTTCTCTCATGATAATAATTAAAAGATAAACAAATGCATATTTCTTTATTCTGATAAAAGACGACTTCAATTACAGTTTTGCAATAGCATATTTCCAGCTTTGTTTTGAAGGTCATGGTACTTTTTTTTAAAAAAAAGAAAGATAATGTTTTTTCTCATGTTACAAATGACTACATTAGAATTTATCCTCAAATACTTTAAATAAATATTTATGTTTGTATAAATGATGTGTTTTCGTAGAAAAATATTACATTTAATTCTTTTATATTAAAGAAATATGCTATTTAATTATTATCAACCGCTTCATTTCCGTGCCATTTATGGAATTAAGGCTTAAAAACATGCCTGAAGAATTTCTTTAGATGAGAAATAAACATGTGACTGCAGTAATTCTAAAAATATGAATAAGACATGAATCATTTGAAGAATTAATCGATCAGTAAATTTCGTGAGCGATAATTTATTTGTCTTTTTTGAAAGATGGAATTTCATATCAATTTTTTTAACAATTCCAATGAATAAAATTATATTATAAAATGTTAATGAGGATAAGGTCAATTAATTAAAGAATATCACAATAAATAAGACATTCTTCTTTTTTCATTTTCAAATAGATTTTTTTTCATTTTCAATAGAATTTTCATTTAATTTCATAATGCTATTTAATTTTTTATTTAATTTTATTATATTATAAAATGTTTTATTTCAATTTATAATACATAACTTAAATTCAATTATATATCTCAAACATGGAATAAAATTAACATAAATTCAATAAAAGATTAAAATGAAATCTGCTCTGCATATTTCAATGCATCGTGTCAGAACATCATTTCTTGAACGGCCAAACACCACGTGATCGTGCAAGTTAAATTATATTTTTATTCATTTTAATTGTTTCATTGAATTAGTAAGTTTCATATTGAAAACGATCCAAAAAAACTTTGTCTCTCTTTGATTGTTTAAAAATATCACATTTCCTATTTACTTCATTTCATATAATCACGTGCTCAAAATAATATTTTTCTAGGTTTTATTTTTTGTAGTAATTAACGTATATATTTTTTAAAATCAGAGCTTTGGTAAATTCAAAGGCAACGCGTTATTAAAAACTGATGTTTTTTGATAATTTTTCATGCAGATAATAAATTTTTTATTTTTCGCTTACATATTTTTGTTGACCTCAAAACCCTCATTCAGAAAACAAGATCATGTTCGGACATGAAAATAAAATATTACAGTTTCAAATACTTGTGTAAATGTTTGTTGATATCTAAAACCTTTAATGCGAAAATACTTTTTTTATAGCAAAAAGATACATGATGTGAAATATGAATTTGTATTTTTTACAGGTAGTATTGAATACATCCTAATTATCTAATATTGCGATTAAAAGTAAAGGGAAATTATTGCCTGTTTGTATTCTACGAGACATATCGTTTAATCTAAGATACCAAAATTTTCACACTTACACTTTAAACAGTAAAAATATGTATTTAGTTGCAATTTTTTTGAAATGTTAATCAATTAAATAAGATATATTTTATCCCACAGTATATTGTAAAAATCTGAATATCCATTTTACAAAAAGATCTGCATACATTTTTATTGTTAAAATTTAAATTTCCATCCAATTTTTCATGAACTTTGATATTTTTTCTATAAAATCTATTACTTATTTTTGTATCAATGGAATAAAGAGTATATTTCATTGTTTCATCAAATATTTAACCATGTTTTTTTTCAATAATTGGTGAAATCTAAGGAAGAAATCCTCTATTAATTATCCGAATAACTTAATGAACATCATTTACTGCTCAATTTGCTTTACATAACTAACATAGACAATATGCAGTTTGAAATGATTATCAGAATATTTAATTTTTTAAAGATACGGTGATTTCATAGGGTTCAACTACAAATAAAAGTTAGGCGCACAAATAAACAAAACAAATTTAATTCTTTTATTATTATAAAATTGAAATGCCTGTCGCATTTTGATGCATGGTAATGGTTTGTTGTGAAAAAACATGGGCTTAAAGTTCAGCGTAAGATCATTGAAATTTAATTTACCTGATATTAATTCATTTTGTCGGCAAAGTCGGCATGTAATTTCATAGAAAAGATTGAATTTTTTTAAAATAATATTCAGTAGGATAGTATATCATGCGTAAAAATTTTACTTATTCAGTATATTATTGATATAGAGCATTCAAGACTATTTTTTGGCTTGTTAAGAATAATTAATGGTAATAATAATAGCCGTATAAAAGTTTATTATAAATTTGATAACTGATGATTTTATTTTCATATACGTGAACAATACATTCATTTCAAATGTCGTGCCAAATATGACCATAATTTAAAAATAATAATTCATGGTTTCGGAAAATTGTTATAAATAATATTTGAAGGAGAGTTTTCTAAACAATGATACTAAGAATATTTATTTAACACATTATTAATTACTAAATTGATGATGTACATATCAGAAATAGCGATGCAAAATTTTCTCTTCAAGGTTACTTATTCAAATCTCAAGATTAACACCAACAACAGATTAAAGCTGAAGATTTTGGTTCATATCTCCCATGTTATAGAATGCATCTGAAACGATATTTCAACTCGCAATCAGTTTGCAATGATTCTTCCTTTCAATTTATTCTCTCATTAACGGGACTATGGTTGAAAGAGAAATTTGAAAGGATCGCCTAGCTTGAAATCTACGAGAAGACATTAGTGCTTCATTATAAATCATAACTGATAATCTACGAGCAGTTGAAAACATAAATCATAATACGTTCCTTTTATGAAGGAATAAAATGTATGCACTTATTTAGGAGGGATATAGAGTATATATTATTATTGTTATTATTTGAGAGAGGAAAATGGTGTTTCGAAGACATAGATTACCTTTTGAATTTTTAAAATCATTTTATTCCATCCCAGAAAGCAGGCATTATGTACAAGCAAAAGAGATGAGAACAACACAGAACGACACAAAACGGAATGAAAGCAAAAAGCCGATGAAACTTTATGTCTTTGATTTTATACCTGTAGATTTTAAGAAGGGTCTTCTATACATGCCAATTACATGTGCAGCTTGTTCAAGGGAATCATAGGAATCTTTTAATGTAATGTGCTAAGCTGTGTAATTTCTGACCCTACACTTGAAGTGTGAGAAAGTGGCCGGCGTTTAGCTGATTCAGCAATCTTACAAAGGTTCTGTTGAATTAATTATTGAAAAAGTGAAATGGATCAGGAAATAAGAGAATATTTTTAGAATGATGTTATTATGAGCTAATTTAAGATACAGCTTTGGAAATTAATTAGGGTCTAAATTAATAGTTTAAAATATCTTTGTATGTATATAACTACTTAATAATTTGATATTTGAAGCAAAAGGTAGAGTCACGGTTGAAATCACGAAGGAGACTGGTTGAATTTTTAAGTTCATTTTATTCCCTCTCAAGGCGCAAGCATTATGTACAAGCAGCAAGGACCCCAAAACAGGTGAAGATAAAAAACAAAACAAAAAGGCTTAAAGAGAAGAAAAACAAGTTACCCCCTGGTCTTATATACCATGAGATTCTCATAAATCCAATACGTGTCGAATTTTGACATGAATTTTCCTACGTATTGTTCTTTACAAGAGAAACGCAGGAATCCTTTAATATAGTATGTTTACATCAGCGATTATATCATTTCATTTGGCGCTTGGAAGCGATGATGAAGGATTTTTACAAAGTTTCAGTTGATTTAATTAAATAGAAGAAAGCAGAATGAAAGAATGCTTTAGTATGTGATATACTAAGCTAAAAATTAAGAAATCAATTAGGATTAAATTAAAATTTAAAATATAATTACATATATAATTTTTATAATTATACACATAACATAATGCCATCCTGTGCCTTGGTGTCTGTAACATTAAGTTATCTAACCAGTTAAATGAGCACAAGATGGAAGGAACACAAAAAAGGAGAAGAGGTAAGAGAATGAAATATATTAAAAGAAAGATAGAGACGACAAACGATCCAGGGACCTCCAGACAGAATCTCATTGGTGTCAAATACTACACGACTCTAATCATTTTTTGGTGGAGTTATAACTAAAGGGAAGGGATACTTAAACAAATGGTGAATATTCATTGAACATTCAGAAAAATGAGATTACTTACTGAAAAGGAAATAAAGATTAAAATGAGATCTGCTATGCATATTTCAATGTAGTATAGGTGTAGCGGATGGCGCTAGGCCCGAACTCCGTACCTTCTGGTTAGTAGTCCAGGACCAAATCCGTTGGGCCAAAAGTGCATTTCGGTCCGAGGGATGTTGGCTGGTTTATATGGAGAGCATTCACCACAGAGTATCTCTCCAGTGAGCTTTGCGAACGATACTTATGTGATGTTAATAACTGTCGTATTTATTGCGCGTCTAAAGCTTTGAGACGCTGATAGAGGGCGCCACGACAGTTGAATGAAGCTACGTGCGAAGGTTGGTGGTGATGAGCAACTGTGTCGTATTTAATGCGCGTCTAAAGCATTGAGTCGCTGATAAAGGGCGAAAGGACAGTTGAATGTGCTATATGCGAAGGTTGCGTTTATCCAAGGTCGGACGGCTGGGTTACCATTTGTAGGTGTAGCGGATGGCGCTAGGCCCGAACTCCGTACCTTCTGGTTAGTAGTCCAGTACCAACTCCGTTGGGCCAAAAGTGCACTTCAGTCCGAGGGATGTTGGCTGGCTTATACTGCTGGCATTCACCACAGTATCATGTCAGAACATCATTTCTTGAATGGCGAAGCACCACGTGCTCGTGCAAGTTAAATCATAAATATTTATTCATTTTAATCGTTTCATTGAATGAGTCCCTTTAGTATTGCAACGATCCAAAAAAAAACAACCTTTGTCTCACATTTATTGTTTAAAAAAATATCAAATTTTCTAGTTATTTCATTTCATATATTCATTTCATATAATGTAAAGTCTTCAGTTTCATTCATGGAAAGCAAAGTGATTTTTGCAAGACTGGTATATATATTCAAATAAAAATCAATCAAATGTTCATATCCACCCGTCATTATTCGAGAACTTTGCCACGAATGAACATTAACATTCTAAAAAATTCAACTCCATTTAGGTCAGGTATATACGCTTGAAGAATAAAGGCTATGTATAATGCATGAAGTACTTCCGAGAGGGGAAATGAGTAATTTAGTGATTCGTCATGGGGCAAATGCTGTATTTCTGGCAGATTGTGCCACTAATGAGTTTAAAATTAAATAGTTGAATCTTGCATTTTTTTCTGTCAATTTATGCTAAATCTCTGAATCTGTTTTGGGTTTATTTGGATCTGCATAAGATTTGGAGATGCACCAAAACTACGAATAAATTTGATTCTATATTTCTGATTTTAGACTAAATAAGATGGGTGTAAATGTGGGTAGATTCAAAGTTCATATTAATTTTCAGAGAGAGGTGTTTTTTTCGTTTAGGTAACTGTTATGTAAATAAATGTTGTATTTGAGGCATTTTCAGGAAATATGAATCACTAATAGCAGCATCAAAAAATCGCAAATAAGTACCCAAAGAGAAACACTTTTTGTTGTTGTTACTTATGGCACTTGCCACGGACAAGCCCCGCTGATACATTAGCAGATTTTAAGCCAGAGATATACGTATCTTGTCTTAAAAGTTGCGCCATCTAGGGCCAAGAGTACGAATTAGCTACACACATGTCACAATACTTTTTAGGGGTCATACTTCATTCTTGCATATTCATTCACTCATCTCAGATCGTAATTTAGACCTAGAACAGAGAACGATCACCTCTGACCCAGTGCCCCCAATGGTATTACTCTCGTCATGGAGAACTTTGCGACCACGAACAGATTTAAAGAGAAAAGATTAATAAATAATAGTGATGATGCTTTTAGCTTTATAAAGCTTTATAAAGGAAGGAGGGGTGCAGTAGTTTCTGAGGGTATGGACCACTGACAACCCAAGGGTAGGTCTGACTTCTAACTCATATGAAGATGACACACACTTATCACATTCGCAGGCACAGTCCCATTTTACTGGGTAATACATTCACAAACCCCACAGACCGAACAAAACCATGCACTGATTTGAACGCGAACCTGGGCCGCCCAGATTAAGAGAAAGAAGTGGTACATCTGTGCCAGGACACCAGCAATGAATAATAGTAATGAACATTATTAATTAATATATTTAATATTTTTCATTTGTAAAAGCATCTCAACATCCAAAACTATCAGGTATTTTTTTAAAGATATCAGTGAGGAATAAAAAGAGTACTATGTGTTTACAAAGTTGCAAATCTAGATATCATATGACATGCTTCAAAATAGTTTTCAGACCTCGTGATTCTTGTATTTTCCAGAACCTTTAAATTTTTAATAAAAATCTTCTCATTTGTTTATAGTATCACAAATAATCCCCCAAAAGAGGATTTATTGGTTTGAAATTCTGAGAGTCTCTTTGTAAATACATATAATTTTTTGTAAATCATATGTCAGGGAAACTTGTGTTACAAACGTGAAGCAGTATCTAAACGAAGTTGCGAAAATCACAGAAATCGTTGCTTAATCAAAGGATATAAACCAATATTGATGTTAATATCATTCAAATAGTGATTATTGTGGAAATATCATATATTGATTAATATCATATATTGATGTTAATGTCATTCAAATATTGATTATTGTCAAAATATCATTTATTGATTAATATCATATATTGATGTTAATATCATTCAAATATTGATTATTGTGGAAATATCATATATTGATTAATACCATATATTGATGCTAATATCATTCAAATATTGATTATTGTGGAAATATCATATATTGATTAATATCATATATTGATGTTAATATAATTCAAAATAATTTTGTCCTTTTATGTTAATTCTGATTGGATGTGAATAGAGTTTTTGTGGAAAAATTTTATACTGGTTTTGTATCATCCAAAAATTTCTTGAAGATTTTTTTAAAAAAAATAATCGTATAGAAGTATTGATCCCAATAATTCATAAAATAAATATGATTTTCAATAGATGTGCTTATTATTTCTAATAAATTTATTCTTTTAAAGTATTACTTTCC
>JAOUZG010020552.1:643715-655159 GCA_026289955.1 Argiope argentata
TATCTATCTATCTATCTATCTATCTATCTATCTATCTATCTATCTATAAATTACTTTATAATTCATAAAAAATAATTCTCACTTTCAAAAATCTCCAATTTTTAGTTTAAAAGCATTTAATGATTTCTGTATCTTGATTAATTAGTGAACAAATTACCAGGAATCACAATCAGAAGCCATTTCGTCATATAAACTCAAACAAATCCCACTACAGAACAAACACGTTCATCTGAATACGCCCAAACTATTTTTATTTGGGTCTAATAACATTTAAAAATCTTGATAGTTCAATGACAGCAGTTCCGGGATTACAATTTTTATATTCTGATTATCGTGTTAATCAGACAATTTGTGATAATTGTATCGTTCCAGTTTTCTTCCATCATTCATACTAATTATTCCATCATTTTTCCATCGTCATTTCTTTATCATTCATGTTTCAGTCGCCGAAAACTTTGCGAGAATTATGAAATTGAGTTTATTGAATATACCCAATTTTAATGAAATATTGTCGAGCCATTTTCGTTGAAAAGGTAATTAACAGTTTTAAGAGTCTTCAAGTGAGCCGCCTACGATTTCAATTGCATTTTCTATTTAAACAAGCTGGAATAATAATTGCCTCTGCTATTTCATAATAAAGTTACTTCCGTCTCATGAGGATCTGAAAAGCGGATATATAACCCAATAAAGGATCTAGTTCATTTCCGCTTATATTTTCTATTTCAGTTCATATTTTAAAAAGTTGTCCTTCTTGCCCATGATTATCTAACAGAAAGGGGGATGTTATGGAGAGATTGGAGGGCACAGCATATTGGTAGATGGTGAACTATTTTCTATTTTTGGTAAAATTTGTACTTCTTTTACACAAATATGGATCAATGACTGAATATATGTAATTTCGTAGGAAAGAAAATAAGTAAAAATTTGGTGCAATCGAAAATGCCTGTTTTGAAACTAGATATTATGTATATATCTAATGCAGTTTTATCTTTAATTACTTTTTAAGTGATTATACTGTTTTATTGAGGAAAATGAATATTTATAATTAATAGAGAATATAGAATAGATAAATATACGTTAGAGGATATAGAATTTCAAAAGAAATTTTGGCTAATTATGAACCAATGGTTTTTTTATAATACTTTAAAAAAACTAATAAATAAAAAGATAAAAATGTCTAGTTTTCAGAGATTTAGAGAGTTTAGAAATTTTAATAAAGATGAATTAAATTTCATAAATAGGTATTTTTAGGCTTGAACTTTCATTCGGTAATAAATTTGTGAATCATTAATATTTTTTCTGAAATTTTATTGAATTACTTGAAATTTCTCAAATATATGCTCAAAAGTTGTATAGAATTATAAATGTTAAAACTTTAAATAAAATCATTCCTACACATATTAAAAATATTTTAAATACATTTCTACTTTAAAAATAAGCAACACATTCAAAACTTGACTCCCCCCTCCTATTTAATGGTTATGCGTGAAAATTTTACGCTGGGTAGGTGTGACGCTACTATCAAACATAAATAAGAGTGAAACAGCTACTATCAAACATAAATAAATGAAAAAGAATTTATTAAACATAAATAAATAAAAGTGAATTTATCAAAAATAAATAAAAGTGAAACAAATTTACACATATTACAGTCTTCATGACGCGGAAACTCAAACTAGAAGATAGAAGCATGACCCCCTCCTATTTAATGGGTATGCGTAAAAATTTAACACTGGGTAGGTGTGACGATGCTATCAAACATAAATAAAAGTGAATTAGCAAATATCAAACATAAATAAATAAAAGTGGATTAGCTAATATCAAACATAAATAAATAAAAGTGGATTAGCTAATATCAAACATAAATAAATAAAAGTGAATTTATCAAATATAAATAAATAAAAGTGAATTTATCAAATATAAATAAAAAAGAAACAAAATTACACATATTACAGTCTTCATGGCGTGGAAACTCAAACTAGAAGATAGAAGCATGATCAATTTGACAATCGATCTAATAACGAATATAGCTGAATGCATACTTGATAATGGCGTGGCATACTGGAAATAATATTGTTAATCACTATTCGTTGCAGTAATATACACTCCTGTAATAAGACTTGTTACAACTGTAATCCTACCTCCCACCGTGTGTATGAGATTCAGGTACAGTAATCTAGTAGGCCACTTTATCTGTAGAATGATTTCACACCAATCGTTCTCAATGTAGATGGGTGTTATCATCCATAAATACCGAAAGAGTACACATTGTAGTACAATATATATTTTATCTACCAAACATTTATTGATATCAATTCATTCAATGAAATTTAATACATTTGCTATTTTATGTGTTTTTTTTAGTGTTTAGTTTGTGATCTTTATAGAAATTGAATGAAAGAAATGCATAGAAATTATTCTTTAAAAATTTCGAATGCATTCTTTAAAATTTTTGAATGTAATGTTTGATTAAAAAATATCTCATAAATGATTTCATAAATTCTATTATATGCTTATGGAAAATATTATGAATCTATAAATACACTACGCAAATGACAAATTTTATTAAAATATGACATTTTATTTGAAATGGAATTTATTAGTTTATGTGGATTAACCTTTTATGGTCAACAAACTATTAATACTTTCCACTCTTTACATTGTTCTGCAATAAATAAATATTTAATTTTTTTCCTTAGTTCATCTATATATATGTTTCCTCTCATCTTTATTGTAGAAAATGTTTGTTTATTCCTGAAAAAAAAAACGTTTTCCAATGATATTTGAATTTCTCTGTTAAGTCCTTCATATTGTACATGCATTGTTAAGTTCAATTGTATGAGGAGCATACCAGAATCAAATCAAATAAATAAATTATTTTTAAAAAATACATAACTTATATTATTTTATGATTATAGATTTGCATCGGTAAATATTTTATTTAGAATCGTATTTTGATCAATTTGAAATGAGAAAAACCTATTACATTTTTATCGTCCATTCCTTCGCTCAGTTTTGTGTAAAGAAAAAAAAATCAAAACTTAGCAATGCTAAATCTATTGCGTCTGACTTTTACATTATTTTTCTGTTTTTTGTCGACTCTTTGGAGATTCTTGTAAGCCTGAAGTTACATTAAAATATTTATCACGAAGAGAGCTAAGGGGCATCTAATACGAAAATATAGTAAATCTCATTAGATAGGAAATCTTATATCTCCCATTATAAAAGCTCGGATTCTCTTTCTAAATCATTTTGCTCATATTGTATATGTATTAAGACGATGTAATTACTATACTTTAATTAGTAAATCATATTAAAAGCTCAATAACTCTTATTACTGCAGTTTCATTTAATATAGCATGTCTTGTTTAGAATCTGAACAGAATGTAAGGATGCAAATTAAGAATATTATAAAAATACCCATTAAACTTATAGTCTGAGAGGAGAAATTTATTGTTAAAAGGCATTTTGATATACCAGCTATTAATTAATCCTGATTAATGCTAGAGTCAGAAGATGGGACTATGACTTCCATTCATGATTTCGTATTGTTTAACCACGTCAGGCTTTTTAATCAATAAACCAGACTAATATTGGGGTGTACCGGTTAATAAACTTACTATAGCTTGTTATTCCTTATCAAACGACTTTGTCTTTCAAAGCACAACTACTATCCATTATTAAACAACTTTGTCATTCAAAACACAATTTATATTCATTATCAAGTAATTTTGCCTTTTAAAATATAGTTGTTATCCACTATCAAGCAACCTTATCTTTCATAGCATAATTTTCTGAAACAGAATTTTTATCCACTATCAAATAACTTTGTCATTCATGAGCACCATTTTTATCCACTATCAAATAACTTTTTCATTTATAAGCACAATTTTTATCCATTATCAATCATTTTTGTCTTTCAAAACACAATTTTTATCCATTATGAAATAACTTTGTAATTCCAACCACAATATTTATCCATTATGAAATAACTTTGTTATTCAAAACACAATTTTTATCCCCTATAAAATAACTATGTCATTCATAAACATAATTTTTCCACTATCAAATAACTTTGCCATTTATAAGAACGATGATTATCCATTAGCAACCAACTCTGTCATTCAAAATACAATTATTATCCATCATTAATCAACTTTGTCATTCAAAACACAATTTTTATCCATTATGAAAAAACTTTGTAAATCAAAACACAATTTTTATCCCCTGTAAAATAATTATGTCATTCATAAGCACAATTTTTATCAACTATCAAACAATTTTATCTTTCAAAACACAGTTCTTATCCATTAGCAGATTGTCATTCAAAACACAATTCTTATCCATTATCAAATTATCGTTCAAAATACAATTCTTATGCAATATTAAATAACTTTGTCCTTCATAAACATTTTTTTTTCACTATAAAATAACTATGTTACGCATAAGCACAATTGTTATAAACTATCAAACGATTATATCATTCAAAACACAATTTTTATCCATTATCAATGTCATTCAAAACACAGTTTTTATCTGTTATGAAAAGACTTTGTAATTCAAAACACAATTCTTATCCATTATTAAACAATGTCATTCAAAACACAATTTTTATCCATTATGAAAAAACTTTGTAATTCAAAACATAATTTTTATCCATTATGGAAAAACTTTGTAATTCAAAACATAAATTTATCTCCTATAAAATAACTTTGTCATTCATAAACACAATTGTTTTTCACTATCAAATATTTCTGCCATTCATAAATATAAATAATCATTTTATAGAAACGGTTCAATGACATGAAACTAAATCTTTCACTTTGGTAATCAGGGAACTGCCCCGAACGTTTCAATTGTCTTAAAGTGGAAGTCCTCCAAATTGTCTCTGTCCTCTTAACACGGCGAATCCCTGATTCTTCTCATTTAAAATAAGTCACGTGAGAAATTGGATTACACGAATTCACCACGTGGCGAAACGAAGACATAATGAACTGAGATCCGCCGTCGAGAGATTTAATAATTGGCACTGAATCTCGTGAAAGTGCTTTAGTGCCAGAAAAGTGTTAAACGTTATTCACTTGAATTGGAAAGGGAGAAAGTTATTTGATAAGCTTTTAATTAAATAACGTAAAAGAGGAAATCGAACAGATTTCCTTTATTGAGAAAGTGTTGAAAGAGAATTGCTGAATGGAATATTTTGTCGCCGACGTTCCGTTTGTCAGGAAATTTCTAGTGAGAACTTTCACTTGCTTCGATACTTTTATTTTTTCGATACATATTGAATGAAATGAATTGATAAAATGAATGTAAAATTAAATCATCAGATGTTCGTCTGTGTTGGTGCTTGAGGATTTTAAAAAAATCGATTTTTGATCTGTAAATAATTATTAGTTGGGATAAATTCTTTTAGAATCATCCCAATTCTTTATTTCGATTTCAATCAAATAATTGGTATAAAATATGTAATGATTTTAATGTAATAATATTAATCATACTCGAGAATATTTTATTTAAAATTAATATTTATTTAAAAATTAATATTAACACCATAAATGTATACAAAAACGAAATCTTTCTATTTATTTGAAATTTCAATTTCCATAGGTAATTGTAACCATTTGACATCAGATTGTGCTCAAATAGTATTAAAATTTAATTATTCCATTTGCAACAATGATATTTATATAGAAATTATTAATAAATTAAAAGAATCAAAAGAATAAATTAAAGAAAAAAGAAGAAGAAAATTCATACTTTAGCTGTATATTTGATTAGTAAATATCAGCAACATTTTTAATATAATGTAAAATACTAGTAAAATTAATAATTAGCAATAATTTTTATCCAATTTATTTTTGAAGATTTATAATAATGCGAATTATGTAATAGTTAGACTATTTACATAATTTAACTATTTACATACTTTTAAGAGTGATAGGGTGATAAAAGTTTTTCATTAACAATTTAGCTGCTGATAAAATTGTATAAGTCTTCATTCTTAAAAAAATAAAACAATAAAAACAAAATTAACTGTAAAAAGATTAAAATGAAATCTTCTATGCATATTTCAATGTATCCTGTCAGAACATACTTTCTTGAACGGTCAAGCTCCACGTGCTAGTGCAAGTTAAATTACATTTTTATTCATTTTAATGATTTCATCGGATGAGTCACTTTGGTATTGAAAATGATCCAAGAAAATGTTGTCTCGCATTTATTTTTTTTAAAAAAAATATCACATTTCCTATTTATTTCATTTTGTATAATCACATGTTCAAAATGACATTTTTCTAAATTTTGTTTGTGGTAGTCATTAGCTTATTTTTTTTAAAATCAGAGCTTTTGTAAATGCGATGGCAAAGCGTTGTTAAAAGCTGATTTTTTGTGTGTGCAATTAATGAAATTTTTAGTTTGTTGACGCCAGAAACCTCAACCTAAAAACTACATCATGTTTTGACACGATAAAAAAAACCCTTCAGAAATTCAAAGTACGAAGATGCAAGAAAATTTTGAGGCTGAATTTTTAAATAGTTATACCTTTTTTGACCATATATCTCAATATATTATCGCCTGTTATTTCATATTGCTATACTTTTCATAGTATTCAAATACTATGCGATGGAGCAAATGCTGTATTGTAGTAATACACATTTCAAAAGTTTTATCAAACTATTGGTGATTTGGTTTAGTTTTGTTATATTAATATCTCTGTTTAAAGCAACACGAGAGCTGTTTTAAGAAGGACTTCGCAATTTTGAATCATTATCAGATTCCATATCACACAAGTGGATGGACATTAGTTCTAACAAATTTAGCATGCCTGAGACCAGCCTACATTACCGTTCTTCGTAGGAATCGGGATTCAAACCTGGAGCCCTAGTGCTCAGTGGTCGATACATTAATATCACCCTACAATGACCATTCAGCAAGTTGTGTAATTATTCTTAGAAGATATGATGTAATATTCTATATATTTTGAAATTTGTTTACTTCAAAATGTTTCAATATAATTTGTTGTTCCTTATGGCACTTGCCCTGGACAAGCCCCGCTGATACATCAGCAGATTTTAAGGCGGATATATACGTCTCTTGTTTTACAAGTAGCGCCATCTAGGGCCAAGTGTACGACTTAGCTACTCACATGTCACATTCCTTTTTAGGGGGCGAACTATATTCATGCAAATTAGTTCTTTCATTTCAGATCGTAATTTAGACCTGGAACAGAGAACGATCACCTCTGACCCAGTACTCCCAGTGATATTACTCCAGATATGGAGGACTTTGTGACCACGAACAGATTTAACGAGCGCCAATCGGCACACACTCGGGAAATCTTTTTAGCCTGTGAGCTTCGATCATAAGAAGTACGAGCCCAACTATCTACCAACTAGGCCATTCCGTTTTAATATATAAATTAAGCCATTGTATAATAAAAGATAATTTTTATTCTGTATAAAAAACTTTCAATATTTATAGTTTTCTAAAAAGTTATATAAATATATACAGCATATCATTATATCATTCAATTTAAGTTCGAATATCAGTGTTTGCATAAATTTATAGAGTGCAAAAAAAGTTGGATAAGCCTTTTATAGCTATTATCCTAGATCCTAGAACAAAATCCTAGAATTTAAAATGAATAAATAATGGCATTTATATTTTGACTTAATTTATAAAGTGATGAATGAAAATAATACTATCCTTTAAAGCTTGAAATTATTCTTTATTATTTTTCTTTTGATATTTATATTCCATTATATCACCATGCGAAGGCCTTTACCCTTTCACCCTAGGCACACATATTTCCAGCTATGAATCTAGCCCAGTTGTGAACCTAGGCATATATTCAATAATGATAAAACACAGACATTGCATTGTAAATGAAGCAATATTTGCAGATAAAATATTTCCCAATAATAAGATTATTACTGTGGCAAGATGTTGTAGATGTTGTAGTAATCAGACTACCAGTACGTTTTTCAAGAGAACAAGATATTCTTTTATATTTTATCTTTTTCCAGAAACACTTTTTATGTACTTCAGATTTTTTCTCATATATTCTTTTTTCCCTCAAATGCGTAGACTCGGTTAGTAAAATAAAACATATGTTTTTTAAATAATGCTTAGATAATAGAATAGTGATGGTTTAGAAATTTTTTCATCTATTGAATAGAAAATATAAGGAAATATACCAATTTATGTGATATTTGATGTTTGTATATTTTTCCATAATAAGGTGGCGAAATTCAAAATATAAAATATTGAGAGTTGCTACATTTTATTTGAAAATATTTTCGGTAAATAAGATAAATCGTTTTTCGCATTTTAAATTTAAATCTTTCATTACATTGAATTTTAAATAAGTATTGTTTTTAATCTTTTATTTTTTATGAATTAAGTTTCATATTTTTCATTCTTTTTATGGAACACATATTTGATAGCAAGAATTAAAAAAATATATCAGAGTATAAGATTTATTATTAATTTTTTATCATTATATTGTATGATGATGATGATGTCGTGTCCTTTTTACCGCGGAAAGAGGGGTGCAGTAGCTTCTGAGGGTATGAACCCCTGAGCACCCGAAGGCAGAAGTCTGACTTCTAGCTCAAATGAAGATGAAACACACATACATACGCTTGCACAGCCCCTTTTTACAGGGGGGCACATTCACACATCTCACAGATAGCACACAGAAGAACAACCATGCCCGAACCGGGACTCGAACCCGGGACCTCCAGAACACGAGGCAGACGCGCTACCTCTGTGCCAGCAAGCCGGCATCATTATATTGAATGTGTGGTACTATTAAAAATAATACGGACAACAATACAGAAGACTGACTTTATAAAAATTGTTCATATTTTTAAAATTTTCCTTAGATATTATAATTTGTTTTTGTATTTTTCAAATATTTTTTTAAATAAATGAGTAAAATGAAAGTTAATTTTAAATTTTATATATTAATTTAATTATTTACCGTTTAATATTTAGTATTTAATAAATTAATCAACAAAAAACGACAAATTTACATTATTAGTAAATAAGGATAAAAACACTAAATAATATCCATATAAAATGATTTTTGAGGAAAGAAATTAAAAATTTTAAATAATCAGACTTTTTTATAATAAAGCTTAGTAAAATCTTTTTAAATTTTAGGATAAAACATATTTTCAACAAATATTTTGTTATCTTTGTTTTATTATTCTCATTAAAGTACAAAATGAAGCATTATTAGCATTTACTAAACGTTTATGATCCATTTTTTTACTTATACAAAATACTATACGTGTAATACATATTGTTAGTCTAAATAATTTCAACTGCCAATCAATTGATTGTTTTATTTTTAATGACCTAAATGTCCATTTTTTCTAAGAATTTTAAAAGAAATTGTTATTAGTAATCTCAAAGAAGAAAACTGCGTTTTTATTTTAATGAAAGAGAACTTTTTTTTATCTGTGATAATATGTTAATTTTTTTTACCTTGAAGCTTTCTTTTTTCTTCTTATTGAAAATTAATTCATATTTATGAATGACATTCTGAAAGAGTTTATAAACTATCAAGATAATTTAGTTGACTTAGTAATTTTTATATTCAAAAATATAGCGAACAAATTCTGTTTCCACCATAAACAATAGAATCTACTTAGAGGTCTAAATATATAATTTGAAATTACTTTGTTTTCTTCTAATATTATACATGGTAATCTTATATCTATTAAATCTTATAAGACTAGAAAAATATTTCATTTAATTTTTCGAAAAATATTTATCCAGATAGTTATCCAGAGAATAAAGTTTCTTCCTTTGTTGGAGTAGGGAAAATAATTTTTTCAATGAAATTTTTAACAAATCAAAAGTATGTTTTAAAATGATGAACCTCTATTTTTTATACATTTCGTTCTTTCTTTGAATGACTCTTTTTTAACTCTTTCTTTAGAATTTATCTCTTTTTTAATATTCTTATGTCACTTATTTTCTTCGATTATCTTTTCTCTTTTATCTACCCTACGTTTTATTTCTCTTTTATATCCATCCTTTTCAGTGAAACAATGGATCAATTATATTTAAGGTGGCTTTGGTTTCAGAGATTACAGCACCATATTGTTTGTTCTGAGACTAAATTCGTTAATAAAGGTGTTTTAATGTAAGATATAATACAATGACCTTTTGTCTTCTTAAAAGAGCAAAAAAAAAAAAAAAACATACAGAAAAAAAATCTAATAAAAGTCATAAAGTCCAACAATATATAAGGACTATCGTTAAGCCTTACATTAAAAGAAAACTTACCCACTCATTATTTCTCTTTGCAAAACCACAAAGGAAAAGCCTAAATTTATCGAACTCAAACATCCCTTTAGTACAATATCGGATCAGGATAGATTGTTTCCTCCCCAAATCAAACATTATCTTTATTATTTTATTTCTAAATTTAGTCTGATATAATTAATAAAACAATGAGACCTTTGTTTTATTAATATCTTTAAAGATAGTTCTATGAATAGTTGACGTTGAAAATTTCATAATTAAAATAAAGGAAAGTGAAAACAAATTGGAAGTTCCCCTCTTGTTCTAAACCATTGTTTTACATTAATCTAAATTTTGGTACAAAAAATACTGAAAATTAATTAGTTCCTTTCAGTAACTTTTTACCTTGAGCTTATACAATGCATATAATAAAATATTTATATAATACATAATTTCATTTTTGTGATCTTACTTGAAATAATTATAGAACCGACGGAATTAATTTCAAATTAATAATTTTTCAATTATTACTAAAATTAACTCCATTTGGAGAGAGATATTTCATTCTTTTTAACCAAAAGCCTAATTGAAATCGCTGTTTTTTTTAATTATGTAAATTAATTTTGAAAATTATTTTATATAATTACATTTCTGGTTTATTTATTTTGTCTTTTTAATATTTATTGTTTAAAATGATAAAGACTTATTATTATTATTTATAACTACTTTTTTTGATTCTACGAAAGAAAGAAGTATTTGTCTGTTATGAAATTTTATCTTTTTTTATTGTAATGCAATAAAGTCTCATTTTGTGATGGTTTTTTATTTCATTTTTTATTTTATTATTTTTATTTCACATGTTATATTAATGTTTGTATCCTAGTAGAAAGTTATATATATTCCATGTTTTCTATATTTAAATGATGCTCAGTAGTAGTAAAGGTTTTGAATTTAGATTGATTCTATGAGCCCCTTATTTAAATAATGACCAGAAATTTTTTAAAGGTTTTGATATTAGTTGGATTATATGAGACCCTTATTTAAATATGTACAGAAATATTAAAAATTTTGAATTTAGATTGATTCTATGAGTTCCTCATTTAAATTATGTCTAATATTAAAAGTTTATATTAAAGCATCTATAAAATATTAAAGGTTTTAGTTTTAGATAGATTCTACGAGCCCCT
>JAOUZG010020552.1:667885-681572 GCA_026289955.1 Argiope argentata
GATTATTCCCTCAAAAAATTATCAGAGACGAAAAACACTTCCAGACGTTACTGGTGAATAAAAAGTAGTTCAGTAAATATATTAATAATGTATATCTCTTAATAATATCTATTTGGTACGTATTTACATCAATACTGATCCAATGAACTAATTTCAGAATTTCAGAATTACTGCGTAATATTGATATAAATATGTGTAAATATTTAGCTTTAAATGTATAGTAAATATTTATTAATGTATTATAAAATATAAAAATAAATAAATATTTAATAATAAATATTATAAAATATTTATTAATGTATATTTATTAATGTGTTATAAAATATTCTTGATTGTTTATTGCAGTGGATAATTTATATTTCAAATTCAATTATATTTTATGTTCCTATTAAAAATTATGTTCCTATTAAAAAAATTGATTATTTTCAAAAAATATTCATAGAAGAAAAATTTAGCACTGCCGAATAAATTATGCCTCAACTAAAGGATTAATATTGCATGTCGTTTAGTAATATTGTTTTGATACATATTTACATAGATTAATACTGGTGTTGATAAATATGTCAAAAGGCCTACTTGTTTATTTTCATTTATGTGCTGAAAGAAAATTTTAAAAGACTAACATTGATCTAAAGAATTAATATCGGAATGTTTGAAGTAATGGCTACAAATATACTTAAAAAGTACAATAAAAAGCTAAATTATAGAAATAATTAAAAATAATTCCACTATAAATTATAGAAGAAGAAAAGAAATTAAAATAACAATGTAAGATTATATGAATGTATTTTAAATTACATTTTTTGGACAATGTATTTTACATTGTTGATTATAGTGAAGAACCTATATTTTAAGTTCAAATATATTATATGATTCATATATAAAATATATAATTATTTTATTTTCAAATACAATCAAAGACGAAAAAAATATAAAAAATATAAAAAGAAAAGCACAGGCTTTTTATTTCAATTTATAAGCTGAAATCTGATCTTTTAGAGCAATACTTATCTAATGAATGAATCTCGGAATTTTAGAAGTAATGTGAAATATTTATATAACAAAATACTTTTCTTAACTGAAAAACGATAGAAAACATTTAAGAATTTATCACAAAGTATATTAGATTGTTTAGACAGAATATTCTAGGCTGTTGATTAGAATGTAGATCCTACATTTTAAACTCATATTTTAAGGTTCATTTATAAAAAAAATGTATAATTATTTTCAAAAATATCAAAGCCTAAAAAAATAAAACCAGTTGGCATAGACAAATAAATTATACCTTAGTTAATAATTTAATCTTGGATGTCTTTAAATTATATCGATCTCATATATATATGCATGCATTAATCCTGATTTTAATAAATGAATGACAAAAATAAATTATTTATTTTAATTTATATGCTGAAATAATTTAATTTTTATGCTGAAATAATTTAATTTATAAATTATTTCAGCATATAAAGCATATTCAGCATATATTATAAGCTGAAATTTAATTGATAAACTAAATTTTACAAATGAATACATTTCAGTATTTTAGAAATGTTATTGATATAAATTTATTGATATATTATTATTGATATAAAAATATTATTGACATATTAATATTGATGTAAAAATATTATTGATATATTAATATTGATATAAAAATATTATTGACATATTAATGTTGATATAAAAATATTATTGATACATTAATATTGATATAAAAATTCTTTTCTTAGCTTTCAAGCAACCATAACCATATTTATGATTTTTTTACGCATTTTTTTAAATAATTAAATACGTATAAAATTTAAGGGGCACTGACGAATAAATTATACTTAGGCTTAGAGTCTAATAATCCATATCTTTTAATACTGTCGGTTTGTTACATATTTACATAAAAACACGCTTCAGGTAGCTAAGTAACAACTTACAAATTACCCAATAAATGCTCAATAAGATGGTACACATATATCCAATATCAGTTAAATAGGTTATTCTCTTACAAATATACAGACGTTTTCAGGAGATTTTCTTTCATACAATGTATAGATGATTAGGCTTTTTCTTTAATAATTTAAGACAAAAAAATCAAGACGAAAACTGACGAATAAATTATACTTCAGTTTATTTAGAAGCTCAAAATATATTGGATTTTCTATATCGTAATGAAAATAGGATTTTCCAGGGTGAATAGTTATTTGTCCTGGTTTTTTAAGAACTGCTAAAAGTGAACAGTATAGTGAGTATAAGAAAAAGACGGGGGAAAAAAAGGCAAAAAGAACTCTATCAGGCCTTTGTTCCTAACGTTGGACTCTATCTTAGATTGAGTCATTGTATATATATATATATATTCTGTTATTTTTTTCCATTTATTTACTTATTTTTTTCTTTTGTTTATATATATATATTTTGTTTATTTTTTAATATTTTTCTTTCTTTTTTTAAATTTGATTTTTCTGTTTTCAAAATTTAATTTCCTGTATTAAGTAATTTTTTTTTATTTACTAATTATGCTCGAATGATACTGTGGATGTAGAATATTATGCAGACTCTTCTTTTTGTCTCCACTTTTTTCTTCTTTTGTTTGCTCTTTTTTACTCTCACTCGCCTTTTTTCTTTGGCTGTTTTAGCTTCTAATACTTAAGCGTATAAAAGTTTTTTGAATGGTTAGTCCTTTGACAGCTATTTAAATTCTATATATTTATTTTTATCTTAATTATGAGTTTTTTTACCGGTGTAACGCCACATTCGGCACACACCTAATCATCATCAGAATACTTCAGTTTAGTCTAATATCATTTAATAATGTCGATTTGATACATATTTACATGGAAAAACTCATCAAGAAGCGAAATTACAACTTATTATAACTTAAATTCAAGTAGTTCAAATCAAACTAACCTTTATAACTGAATTTGAAGCCCCGGAATAATTTTGCGAAATCCATTTTCAAAATATTCTGTTCGGAAGCTGTAATATTATCAACCAAATAACGTCCGCGAAATTCCATCCGGTTTGGTCTTATCTCGACGTACCTAATTCCATAAGTCACCCTAAGTCTGATTCCTTAATCCTTTTCGTAGCAGAAATTTGTAAACAGGTTTAAGCTGTTCATTCTGGTAAACCCTATTCGAATTAAATGAATATTTCCACTGCTTTCAAATATCCATCATTCATTCAATAAGGCATATAATATAACAATTCTAACAGAATACATGGGTATACAAGGCAAATCATTGGCCTTATAGCTTCAGAATTAAATGAATATTTTCATTGTGTTTAAACATTGTCTTTATTCAAAATGTTTCAGTCGATTAAGAAAGCAATTCTTGAAGAATTTTAAAAAAAACATAATTACTTGCAGGAATTCTAATATAATATGATTTGATCATCATGCATTCTATATGATATAATAATTCAAACATAATACGATGCTTTATTAAGTAAATCATTGGCCTTATAGCTACGGATTTAATTGGATGTTTTCAATGCCTTTTTTAAAAAATTTCTCACAAATAAAGTAATTATCAGGGAAACTCACTTTTTGAGTTTTTCGAAAAATAATGGGGCTGGATGAAATTTAATACATTATTTTTATGCTATCATACATTAAATAGGCCATATAATATAACAATTTAAGCTAATCACAATGTTTTATAGGATAAATTCTTGGCCCTATAGCTACGAAATTAAAAGAATATTTTCATCTTGTTTAAATATTGTCTCTATGTAAAATCTATCTCAAATAAAATATTGATTAAAAGAGATCATTTATTAAAGATTTTTTTTAAAAAATAAAAGTATTTGGAGGAAATGTAACATAATATTTTTTTCTGTAAAAATAATAGTGCTGGGAAAAAATGAAATACTATATTTTTATATTAACATTTCCTCTATTTAAAATGCTTCGTAAATAAGGTATTGAATAAAGGAAAACAATTATTGAATAACTTAAAAAAAGTTTAGCGATCTTATGAATTGTAATATTATTTTTTTTTGGCCATCATGCAATAATTCAAACAGAATACAATGCTTTATAGAGTAAATTATTAGCCATGCAGATGCGAATTTAAACGAATATATTCATCGCGTCCAAGCATTGGCTCAATTTAAAACGTTTCACGAATTAAGTAGTGATTATGAGCCCACGCTTATTATATAAAAAATATGTATAAGTACTCGGATGAAATGTAACACTTTATTGTTTGTTAACATTCTATTTTCTATTACTCAGCGCCACATATTTCCTTAGCGGTGAATTTTAGAACTAATTTTTTTTCGCGGAATCCTTCGTTTAATCTCCTTACAAAATTTCTTTTGTTTAATCCCTTTTTGTTTAATCTCCTTACAAAATTTGGCGTCATTCTCGCAAGTAGAACGCGCTAAAGAACTCTGTGAGAATTGTCAGTTTAATTATGGCCACACTGTAGAAAATTATATCCGCTTATATTATTCACCCTCTTGGGATTACATATTGTTATAAAAAATACAAAAAGTTGTTTTGTGAAATTATAAAAAGACATGCATTTGTAGTCATGAGAACTTATCCTTAATTTTATCTGGAAATCTTTTTATCATTTAATTAATTGAAACAGAACATCTTGTAAGACTTTTTGTTCGAGCACATATGTTCTGCTGAAAAAAATACCTTCTATATAACAAATTTGAATTCTGTATTTCACTATTTAAAACACCATATATAACTAAAAAAATATTTGTAGCACATTTAAATTAGAATTATCTGACGAATAATTATTAAAATTGAATAATCTATTTAAACATAATAAAGGTAATTACCTTATTAATTTTTGTAAAATGAATTAAATTAACTTAGTTTTATTAAGATGGAATTTATCATTATTTAAAGATATAACTTATTAAGCTGAAAAACCACGTGCATAAGGCAACCAGGGACCTTTAAAATGTCTTTTTGTAATTTTCAACCTAGAAATTTGAAATTTGTTAGGCATTCAGAGTAACACTATAGGAAATGACCCACAAAGATTTTAAATTATTATATTCATTTATTTCATAGTTAGGGGGATTAATATAATATAATATTAGCGATAAATAACGCTAATGAAAAGTATTCCAGGCTCTCTAAATTTATTCAAAAGTGCTCCAACTTTTATTATTATTTTTTCTAACCTTTTTGAAACCAAAGTTGAGATTAATCTTGAAGTTTGAGAACGAAATAACAAAATTAACCAATGTAATAACTCAAAACTTCTTTAACTTTTTAAAAAATCACTAGTTTTGATTTATTGCATTGTTTAACTTTGATATTTCGTACTCAAACTTCAAGATTAATTCCAACTTTTTTCAAAAGGGTTAGAGAAAGTAATAATAAAAATGTGTGTGTTTTCGAACAAATTTGGAGCGCCTGGAACATTTTTCATTAACGTTATTTATCACTAATATTATATTATATTAACCCCCCTTAACTCATAAATAAATTAATATAATGCTTTAAAATTTTGTAACCTACAGTGTTACTCTTAATGCCTTTAAAATTTAAAATTTCTAAATTGAAAATAGCAAAAAGTCATTTTAAAGGTCCCTGGTCGCCTTAAAAAAGAAAATTTGATTTTTATTTTGGTATTCCAATGAATAATATTTGAATGATTGTAAAAACACGTATTTATTTGATGATATCAAAGTGAACGCCTTTTCCTTTTTAGGACTTTCCAATTAAAATTTAATCTACGATTTTCTTTTTCGGAATGTATGGAAGCTAATTTCCTCAACGAAACACATAGCCTGAACTGAAGAAAGTATGTTAAATCAAATTTCAGCAAATATCTGTGTATACCTGAAGAAAAAAAAATCTCCTACTGTGCTAACAAATTCAATAAAGTCAGAGTAATTATAGCTCATGTAGAGGGGCTTGAGCAAATAAAGATGAGCTCCTCAGAAGAAAGTTCAGAAAAAAAAGATCCTTGTTTAAGAATGGATGACTGTGAAAGACAGTCTTTGGAACAAGTTCAAGATAAATTACGATCCTTTGTTGTATTAAGATAGGATATTTGCTGAAGAATCTATTTTCTTACTTGGGTATTTTTTTCTTTCTTAGTGATTAACGATAGTACGAACAGTTAATTATCTATTAATAACAATAGTTATTGAGAAAATTATTTTGGTAACTTTTCAAAAAGAACATCTCAAAAGGGCAATTAATTTAAAATTATATGTATACCGTGGTCTAATTAGTAAAACCAGCTTATTGCAATATGTCAATCTAATTAAAAAGCTATCAGTATTTATCTAATTAATTAATTGTAAAGACATTTTTATTTAACCTTCAAACAACTTCTTTTCAGTCAGGTTTATTGCAGAAGGATAGATTGAAGATGTACGCACTATTAAATTAATTAATTAGTGTCACATAATATAAAATCTTAAATTTGTTTTATTTGGTTTAATATTTTTTATTTATTGTTATACCAACATCTTGTGGTGAATATCTGGTTAGCCAAATTAATGGTACAATAAATTTTCACTTAAATATTTTATGTAATTTGATCTAAATTTTTCGACATAAAATATTTTTGAGCAAAATTTTTATTTTCATATAACTTATTATATTTTAGAGGATGTTTACCATTTTGCTTATTGTTTTATTCATTTCAATAACATTCTACTATCCTATCTTAAATCTTAATTTTAATATAAAACTAGTTCAAATTTTAATCGATACATTATGATGATTTCAAACACTTTTTTTAGAAACAATGTTAATTAAGAAATAATTGTACATCTTAAAAGTTGTACAATATTTTGTTAACTACTCAATATTTAATCTAACTATAAAATACAGAATATTTTGTTAATAAAGTAATATGTCAAAGGACAATTCATTATAAAAATCAGTGATTCAACTTAAAATTAAATTTATTAAGTTAAGGAAGAATATTGAAATAAAATGCACAGTCCAGAGATCTGCATAAAAATTTAAAATTTATAATTCCCATAAATGTTTATTAACTCAAACTACTTATGGATCTTTTTGTTACTTACAGTACATTTGCTATAAGCTATTGTACGGTAATGCGAGTTAATTTCTTGCAATAAATAACAAAATATTATTGAATTAACAATATATATATTTTTAAAGTTACAGAAACATATTTTTATGCCAGAACATGATATTATTTTAGGAATGGGGTTTTGTAGCGTTAACAAAAAACCGTAGGCGAAAAACACATAAATTCGTAGGCGAAAATTAGAAATTATATTATCTGCACGAGCATCTCAAAAAATCAGCTTTTAATAATTCGTTGACATCACATTTACTAAATCTCTGATTAAAAAAAAAATAAGTTTATGGCTACAGCCAATAAAACCAAGAAAATTGTCATTCTGAGCACGTGATTATGTGAAATGAAATAAATAGGAAATGTGATATTTTTTAAACAATAAATGCTAGATAAAGTTTTTATAATCTTTTTCGATACTAAAGTGACTCATTCAATAAAACAATTAAAAGGATTAAAAATATAATTTAACTCGCACGGGCACGTGGTGCTTGGCCGTTCAATAAATTTTATTCTGACATAATTGACTGAAATATGCAAAACAAAATTTCATTTTAATCTTTTTTTTTTGTATTTTTTTAAAAAAATAACAAATATGTATTTTATGTCATATTTAAGAAAAATAGCACTTATGTATTTAATTTATACATACAAGTGCTAAAATTTAGTTTCTTCTGGCTTTAGTTTGCAGTATGATTTAATTTGATCGTTTTTTCAACGCAACACTTTGATATAGGCTACTATATTTTCATGCAAAAATAAGTTATTACAAATGTTAGCTGTTGTTGTTACTTATATCCTTAGTAGTTTTTTTTTTGTATTCAATTGCATATCAATAGTTAACCATGGCTTAAATGAGATTTAAAATTTAACAGTTAAAATCGAGAAAAGAACCTCCCCCCATTGAAATATTATGGGGAATGGATAATGCAGTTACAGTGAATACGAATTCTATACACAAAGCAAGTGTTTCTATCTTGTCCTATACTAATAGGGTTGCATTCCCTCTATTAGTATACCAGCTGTTTGTGTAGAAGTCGCTGCCCAAGGGATGTGAATAAATGCCTTACTAATCAGGACATCCAGGTCCTTATTAAAAATGGTTATACATTTGATACTTTAATGGGATACTTAAATGGGTAACTCAATGGCATGTCTGATGTTCCTAATCTTTATACATGTATTTATATATTGCAAGGGTCCCTTTTCTATTAGAATAATTTAAAATATTCTATTTTTTATACAATTAAATCAGTCTGGTTTATTGTATTAACATGTCACTTTCTGACTTTACTATGTACAAATGAGAGTGTGTTTTCTGAAGGAATATTAGATCTCCGGATTAGAAATCCAAACTTCTGTTCCTTGTTTAGGTCGGAACTTATAGCAATCACAAGGGCTCACAGCTAGCCGGCACCTGTATTATCTCCCATTTTAACGACTTTTTTAACATGTAGTCATATTTACATATAGTCGTAACATATAGACATATTTTAACGGATTGTCTTACCTCTTTACAGCACCTATCGAATTGGAAGCTAGTGGGAGACTTAACGAGAATTAACATTCTAAATAACATCCATCGACTTACTGCAAAACACAACATTCCCTTTCAGTGGGTCCCTTCCCACATAGAACTTGAAGACAATGAGAGAGCTGACGCTCTTTCTGTGGCGGCTACTACTGATGAAGTTGGTAATGTCCACACTCTCACGTATTCTGAGATCTCCTCAATCGCAAAAATGGAGACAAACAAGCTTTGGCGTGTTCCACCCAATAACTCCTGGTACTTTAGATTGTCCTGGATGGGCCCTCCAGACCAGGGGCGATAGAAAACAAAGTACGCCCCTCTCTCGATTCATCAGCGGACATATTAAAGGTCTCACTTGGGACAAAAGTATTTCCCGGACTGTCATTGCTGTAAGAGAGCTCTAGCTTCTACTAATCACATTTTAAATTGTCTAAATTTTACAGAGCATGACATACTCAAAGACTCGGTTCTATTTATGGATTTTTTGGAAATATTGAGTTTTATGGGGATGGTCTAGCACTGCTGGACCATCTAGGATTAATAACAACAACAGCAAAGTGTGTTTTCTTTCAGTGACAATCTTAGTCAACTACGATTAACTATCTATTCTCACCACATTATATCACTTATTTGGTATATTAAAAAACTCTCTTGAAATGATAAAAGTGGGCAATAATTTGAAAAAAGTTATAATAGCTTTTGCAAGTTATCTTTTTTTTATCTAATTAGTAATTACTAATAAAGTTTGTTTAAGATAACAGTCTATTTTCAAACACTGAAAGCTGAATTTTCATTATTTGAGTCAGCAAATAAAAGAACAAAAAAACTTTTAATTGATATTTGATGTCATGAAATATATAAAACCCCGCCTGATAGCTAATGAACAAGGAATTGCAATTTCAGGCAATAATGTACAAAATAAAAACAATAATTAGCACCCATTCATAGGATCTTTTACGTTATTTAAAATACTATTTTCTTAGAAGAATTTAAAGTTACTGAAAATAATATAAATAGTAATCGAAACTTTAATTTGATTTTTCGTTAACTTTTGTTGTTGTTGTTACTTATGGCACTTGCCATGGACAAGCCCCCTGCTGATATAGCAGTAGATTTAAGCCGAAAGGAGCGTCTCTTGTTTTTGATGTAGCGCCAACTAGGGTCAAAAGTACGACTTTGCTACACGGTCATCACATTTGCTTGCACAGCTCTTTTTTACAGGGGGGCACAGACACACATCTCACAGATAGCACACAGAAGAACAACCATGCCCAAACCGGGACTTGAACCCGGGATGTCCAGAACACGAGGAAGACGCGCTACCTCTGTGCCAGAAAGACGGCATTAATTTTTGTTAGTAATTTGTTTGTGTAATCCTTAATTTTTAAAATCTATTTTGACTTTGGTATTTCTTTCTTTTTTTTGTTATTTGTAATTTAAATTATTGTAAATTGTTATTGTAATTAAACTGTAAAAATTGTAATTAAATTATTGTGTATTGTTATTGTAAATTTAAAAAATATATATTTTCCCCTGTAATATTTTTTGACAAATATTTTAAAACTGGAAATACAAATTTCAAAAAACGGTTTCTCAAAAAGTCTGTTTTTTATAAACCTGCAAAAAACTGATTTTAGTTTAAGTTTTCAATTCAACATTTCGGTTCAATAGACCAACACAAATGCATGATCCATTTTCAAACATTTTACAAAGAAAACCCAATTAAATAAATTCGAACTAACTCTAATGATTATTTATCATAAGGCAGAAACGTGTTAATGAGATCACAAAAAGATGCTAAATAAATACTTCGTTGAATCTAATATAAATAAATGCAATTTATTCAAATCTGATATGGATAATTATTTGATATATTTTTCTTCAAGTATCCAATATGAACCGAAAAAAAATTGTTGTGTTAGATTTTTTCATAGACACAGGATAATGTAATATCCAGGGAATAATGCAGAAACTCCTTTTTGATCAATATTGAAGCAGCAAGATTCTTCAGAAGATTCACTGTTAGCATCTAAATAAAACCTTCTTTATCACTAGATTTCTTTCAAATTCACAGATAATAAAACGAGTTTTCTTTTTAGATTTAGGGAAAAAGAAAAAGAAACCATAAGAAAGACTTGCAGATAAAAAAAGAACGAAGAAATAATTGGAGGTCTGAAGTTTGACCATAGATTGGAGAAAAAAAGATGTTGCATATCTGAATCCTAATTAAGTTCCAGCAAACATCTGTTCCTTTTTTTCGAGGAAAAAGTTTTTGCATATAAGAAAGAAGTAGAAGGGCAGATGAATATGATTGAGGTAGGGCATCTGATAAAAGACCATGATAAGATATTTTTCAAATTGTTTGTTTATAGAAAGTGAATAGTAAATTCTTAGGGGAAAACACGAATGAAGAAACATTGTACTCAGTATTTAAGAATTATTAGAAAAAATAACTGAAATATTTCTCATGATATTGAAATGTGTATACATATTTATCAGAATTTCATCTTTTATACTTCTTTGGAAAGCGTAATTACAAGATATCGAGCTTTACTTCGATGCTTCAAAAACGCTTTTTTAAAGATTATTTAACGCTTTTTTAAAGATTAAACTTTTTTTAAAGAATATATTTCTTTATCTTATGTCATTTGAAGAGCTTTTTTAAAAATAAATATGCTTCTTTAAGCTATTATTAAATTTATAGTTTTAAGCTATTACTTTTACTGTTCACTATTTTTATATTATAAAGCATTCCTTATTTTACAAACTGTAAGATCTGGAAGTCAATTCTTTCTTAACATCACAAATAAGTGCCCCTTTTATATGAAATTAAAACTTAACTCAACTTAAAATTGTAATTAATAAGAAAATTCTCTGACAAAGAAAAATACTTATTCTATGTTGATTTTACTATCAGAAGTAATTTGAAAATTCGAGTTACTATTATTATTATATGAAAAAAATAATATAATTCTATGATATTATAATATTCGATATATTATGATTATATGATATTATAATATTCGATAGATTATGATTATATGATATCACAATATTCTATATATTATGATTATATGATAAGTCTAGAAAAAGGATGACAAAGCATTGAATTTTCTAGAACAAAATCTGGAGCTTGAGTTCTAATGGAACCATACCTAAGATTATCGAATATTCGGAATTCTTTATATTTGTAATAAAATTTGTCAACTTCATCCGGATAAATTACACTTTATATAGTTTATTCTATGAAAAAGATTCTTTGAAAAATATGCACAGAACACTGTCTTAAAAACATATTTGATCAATATGTGTGACGCTTCATTTAATTATAAGTCATTATTCCAATTTTTAGGTAAAATTAAATTACTGATTCATAAAAAAATCCCTTTCCAAATATGGAAAAAAAATTGATTGTATGATAATTTTACCATAGAAGTAACCGGCGTCCTGTCCATGATCTATGCGTCCCGGGTTCCAGTCCTAGTTTGGGCATAGTTTTTCTTCTGTGTTCAATCTATAAAGTGTGTGAATGTGCCCACTTGTGAAAAGGGGTTGTACAAGTGAATGTGATAAGTGAGCAGCAAATGTCGTTTTCTTGGTTGAGCAGCAAATGCCGTTTTCTTGGTTGAGCAGCAAATGTCGGTTGGCAATACCAGAGACGCTATTTAGGCTTAAATTGCTGACTACCTCAGTGGACTTGTCCAAGGTAAGTGCCATAAGAAACAACAACATCATCATACTTATTTTGAAAATTCGGGTTACAATCATTATTCTATGTAAAAGATTCTATGAAAATTATGTATAGAACATTCCATTAAGAACATGTTTGATCAACTTGTTTAAAGCTTCAATTAATTAGAAGTCATTATTCCAATTTTTCGGTGAAATTATATTACTGATTATTAAGAAAATTCTCTGACAATAGAAAAAATATTGGTTTTATTATGATTTTACCATCAGAAGTAATTTCAAAATTCGCGTCACTATTATTATTCTACACAAAATATTCTATGAAAATTATGTATAGAACATTACATTAAAAACATGTTTGATCAACATGTTTTAAGCTTCAATTAATTATAATTCATTATTCCAATTTTTTGGTGAAATTAAATTACTGATTAATAAGAAAATTCTCTAACATTAGAAAAAAAAATATTTATTCTATGATGATTTTACCATACGAAATATTTTGAAAATTCGGGTTACTATTATAATTTAATGCAAAAGATTCTATGGAAAACATGCGTAAAAACATTCCATTAGACATGTTTTATCAAAATATACTATGTTTCATTTAATCAAAATTAATTATTCGAATTTTTCAGTAAAAAGTTCTCAATACGAAGATTCATCAAAATTAACAAATGTAAAATATTTTCTTTTTTATAATACTAAAAATGATTCGAAATTACTTATGTTTTCGAAATATTTATATCGAGTTTGATTTCGAATGATGAATTAAATTTTATGCACATTCTCACTATTCTTCATCTTCACTATTCTTTAGCAAAAGAATATATTATAATCTCTAAGGTAAATCTTTTAAATAATTTCAATATGCAAAGTATATGATTATAAATATTCTTTTCTGAAGTTATCGCTACTTATTAATTTAAATAATTAATACAGAACATAGTGGGCGTTATATATCTTGCAAAAATTAATATTTGATCATGAAATTTTTTTTCTTCATCAGACAAAATTACGAATTACAAATTAAAAGACCAAAAGAATATAAAAAGATAGAAATTAACTCTACCAATATTTTCTAAATGATACCGAAATATAAATGAGAAATTGAAATTAATCATTAATGATGCTAAGTTTGCAAATGCAAAATTTTTACAAAAAGAAAATTAATTTATTTTCATTTATCAGAGAAGATATGAGGATTTTAATTATCCTGATCCTTGAGAGAAATATCATTCTGGAAAAGATAATTAAAAGTCAAGTATGCTTTATATAATTCTGCTGAAATTTGCATAGTGATACTAAGCTTTAGAAGACGAAATCATTTGTTCAGCAACAAAGCCACTGAAATAATTCTTGTGGCATACTAAATATAAAATTTTATTGGTTAATATGTTTATTCGAACACAGTAATATAATGTAATTTTCCCAATTT
>JAOUZG010020552.1:725511-742206 GCA_026289955.1 Argiope argentata
CATATATATATATATATATATATATATATATATATATAAAGAGAGAGAGAGAGAGAGAGAGAGATGAATAAGAATTTGACTTATTCTCGGGTATATGCAGATAGCAAAAGGTATTATTTCCGTCAAATTCAAGCAGAAAAATTTCCTGGCATAAACTAATGCTCGTAGTTAATACTTGATAAAATATTAAAATCCCTTCCCTTTTCATAGATATCATTTTTTAAATTTTATTTCGTTAGTTTTGACACTTCCTACACTCTGATATTACCGATCGGAAATTATTATCATTTGAATTACAAGCTTATAATAATAACTACGGATATTTATGCATAATATTGAATTTGACTCAAGAAATCTATTCCAAACCCTTAACAAATAATGAATGGAATAGAAAATATTTTATATTTATCAAATCTCCAGATAAGCGGACTTTTGATCATTATCTTCATGTTAAAACGAATGATCGAAATGTAATTGCATGTTATAATAGAGTTAAAGCCCCGATTAAAGTAAAGCTGATTGCTCGGCATAAACTAAAAGTCATCTGTCAAACTCCTGTTTTCCCCAAATTTAAATACTGCTCCCAAATTGCGTTTCCTCGGTAAGCAGAATATAACAGCGAATATCTTCGAAGCATGAGTTATTGGACTTTGAAGAGTTATGAAAGCCGTTAATGAGGTAATAAATTTGGATTGCATTTGTTTAGAAATATTTAATGTCAGCGGTTTGTTCGAATATAAAATTACCTCATCATTAGAGTTGAGAAGCGAGACTTGTGCTTAATGTGCTAATTTTATGATAACTTGTAATTTCTAATTGCCCAAATTTGCAAATTGTTTTAAGAGCTCACCTCACATCAGACTCTTGTACGAATACGAAACCCATGAATTGCAAATCACCATAACCGTTAATTAACCGTACGAAGTATAATTTATTAGTTTGGCTTGTGTATAGACATAACACATGCTGTTAAAATACAGGTACGGAAGGTATATTGAATCTATTAAAGTAAATTAAAGATGGAAGTAATGTAAAATTATAAATGAAAATGGTTAAAAAAATAAAAATCTATAAAAGAAATTTTAGAAAGTAAAATAAGGTCATTTTCCTATCACGCCAAGGAAGACTATATAAGAACAAGTGTATGACTTGTTTATGAGGAAAAACACAACAGGAGAAAATTATACCAGTTATCATAAAAAAACAGTGTAATGAAAATAAGAGATATAATATAAAGAAAAACAACGAATGCATTCTTAAAATCATCTCTAAATGACTCATAAAAAGTCGAATAAGTAATAAGATAAATTTCATTTTTCAAAGACAAGATAATTTTTTATCAGCGTATTGCAAAACTACGTCAAATCCTGTCATGGTAAAATCCTGTTAAGTAATATGCGTCAAAGACTGTCAAGTAATATTTTAGTTTTCCTAGGTTCAATCATATTAGAATGTTTATATTATAATCTATTAGCGGCTTTCTGGCACGGAGGTAGCACGTCTTCCTCGTGTTCTGGGAGTCCCGGGTTCGAGCAAGGTTGTTTTTCTGTGTTCTATCTGTGAGATGTACGGAAGTGCCCACTTGTAAAAAGGGGTTATGCTTATGGTGAGTGTGTAGCTAATTCGTAACCTTGGCCCTAGTTGGTGTTACTTCAAAAACAAGAGACGCTCCTCTCGGCTTAAATCTGCTGCTGTATCAGCGGGGGGCTTGACCTATATGGAAAGTGTAACAACAACAACAAAATGTATTATAATTTTATTATTATTATATAATTATTATTGTTATTTTCTTATTATTATATTATCATATTAGAATTTATTATTTATATCAGAATGTTTATATTATTATTATTATTATTATATTATTATATTAGAATGTTTAGAGCATTTTTTAAAAGTGCAAAATTACATCATGTATTTTTTATAATGCGTTTAAAATTCGAATATTTGTTGAAATCTTCTGGCAGAAATAATCCACAGAAAAGGTAACATTACTTGATCAACATATAAAGTTTGAGCCACTTATTATTATTAGTGTTTCGTTATATTTAATTTTCTATGCGTCTGATTGATATTTGATAGTTTTTATGATACCTTATTAAACCCCTTCCTTTTAACATATTGAATAAAAAATATTAGAGCATTTCTTTTACAAAATTTAATCATTTACATTATTTTTAAGTAAGAATGTATTTAACAAATCCTTAGCGGTGGTAAATCAAAGTGAAGCATTAAATATAAAATATAAAAAGAAATGAAAATGAAGCCTTAAATGCTTCTTGCAACATTGTACAGAGAAAAACATGAATTTTAAGTATTTATCTAACTTATATCCAATACTAGGACTCATAAAAGTATCAAAAACTTGAACAAAATGTCTGCTAGCTTTCTGGCACAGATGTAGCCCGTCTTCCTCTGTTCTGGATGTCCCGGGTTCGAGTCCCAGTTAAGACATTGCTGACCTTCTGTGTGCTATATGTGAGATGTGTGACTGTGCCCCTCTGCACAAAGGAACTGTGCAAGCGTATGTGATGAGTGTATAGCTGAAGTCGTACTCTTGGCCCTAGTTGGCGCTACTTGAAACTAGAGACACCCATCAGCTTAAAATCTGCTGATGTTTTAGAACGGTTTGTCCATGGCAAGTGCCATAAGAAACAACAACTATGTGTCTAGTTAAATATGTTTTCAGAATTGCAATTGCTCACTTTTATTTATATGTTAATACCAAATTAATTTTTTAAATTATTGCATTTAAAGTTCAGTTATCTGTAACTAGAAAAATGACCGTTTTCTTTTTAATTTTATGTGTCCAATATTTCTTTGAAAAATCAAAAATATTCAAAAAGGAAATAGTCTTAATTGTAAGTGAACTTATAAATTAACATAAATAGAATTAATTTTATAATTATTTAATAGTTATAACATTAGTACATATTGCACATTTTAGTATTGTTTATAAAGTAAATTTGATATTAATTCTATGCACAAACGAAAAGGAAAAAAATTAAAGGTTTTAATGATCCATGAAATAATAATTCACTATTGCAATTATTTTCAATCTAGAATTATTATTATATTTACATCAACATAATATTAAACGTCTTTTATATGGTATTTTTAAGGTATATACAAGAACGGAGGATGTAAAATATATAAAAAATTATGTCATTCAGATTAAAAATTATGCATCAACATTTAAATACAGATATTTCTTACTACAGAACTTTTAGCTAATTATATGACTTTTCTATTTGAATCTTTTAAATATGAATAAGATTTACTTTTAGAAGGATTTCTTAACTGGAAACTAAGCTGCTAAAGCTAAGATTAGTATTGAGAAGTTTGAAGCATCACAACAACTTTGTTCAGGTTCAGAAACCAAATTATTGACTTAACAATATGTCCTTTTCCCATTTGATTGTTAGAGTACAAATATCAGAGGCGATTTTAGCATTTTGAAGTGACGTTTTTTAAATAATTAATATTTATCGCAAAATTGAATTAAATATATATCGCATATTTATTTTTTATTTCTTTGACTAATAATATAAATTAAGCAAAATTGAAATAAAAATAGTTTCTAACAACTAATTTATCTAATTAAATATGAAGAAATTGTTTCATAGATTCCAAAGTATTTGATTCTATTGGTCTCATAGTTATAGTTCACACTCTCGTCTACCCACTCAAACTTTCACATAGAAAATGAGCCCACGCCTCAGTAATAAATTCTGAGTAGGTGTAAGAAAATACTTGAACAAATATTTAATATACTCTGGAAGTTCAGAAAAATATCTGTAAATAAGTCAAAACTATAAAAGGTCATTGTAAATAATGTCAAATATAATTTTAAAAAATTGGTTTGTCAAGAATTTTTTCTTCTAAGCTCTAATACATTTGTATGTAGTAGATAGATATTAAGTTTAAAAAGAAAATAAATATATTTCTTTTATTAAAATAATTTTTTTTCTGTGAACGTTAAGACAAAATAAAAATTCTTTTCCATCATAGCACTACATTATTTTGTAATTCAGAGAAAAGAAATTAAATATATTTCCAACAATCAGTTATGCACAAAGAAAACTAATAAATATACGATGTAACAAAATGAAACAAAATATATATGAAATAAAATGGATATAGTGCAATTTAATGCAATGCATTTTAAATAAAATAATAATTTTGTTGCTCTTAAATTTGCATAAAAACCATTGAAATTTCTATTATTAAATTGTATTGAATATTTTATTTATTTTTTGAAAACTTAGAGATTAAATTCTTAAAAATGAAATTTCATGAAGAAAAAGGTTATAAACCAATATTAATACAGTTAACAATTGCAATTTTCTTCAAATAGTAAGAATTTATTTTTCTTTTATCAAAATATATTCTATTTTATAAATATTCTAGTTTCCGGATTTTTTTTCCGAATTTGAAAAACTAAACATTTGTATTTAAATGAAGAGTTAAATATTTCCATAATAAATAAAAAAATGAATAAATAATTTTCATAAAAAGAAATTGTTTTAAAGCATACTGATAATTAATTCCAAACGGTTTAAAGCAAACAAACTTTTCACTTTTGTTACTGCAATTGAGTTAAAACAAATGCAAAAAAATATCATTCAATAAGAATACAAAATAAACAAGGATTCTATGATACATGTGGCAAACAAATATATATTTTCATGATAAAATAAATTTTGAGAGCAAAAAAGTTTTTTTTTTCAAAATCGTATTAGATTCAAATTTTTTTAAAGTTTTCGAATTCAGATTTGGTTAACTTTTTTAGAAATAAAAAAGAATAATTTTTCTTCTTTTAAAAAAGTTTCAAGAAAAGTAATTACTCATTTATATTGAATAAATTGCTTTAATGGGAATCTTTTGTTTAATTTATAAAAGAAAATACATAAAAGAGCATCTTTATTCAATTTATGTCTGCTTAAGCGTTTGAGAAACCAATTTAAAAATATAAGATCCATTAATCAAATTTCAGGAGAATTGATAAAAATTCTTAATAATTGTAAAGATAACTGTATTTTTCATTAGTAATTAATTTGTATTTATTTTCGGCAGATAAATCAATGTTTCAGTAAAGATTGTCAAAAGTTTCTGCCTATTTTTAAGAATAAATATTTCGGTGGCCTCTTATTTAAAAATTACTACAAGCGAAAAGGCTTTATATTTTATAAACTTTCCAATCATTACTTCATTAGCTAATTAAGTGAGATAAAAGTTATCAGTAAAAATTAGTAACATTTTTCAAAACCTGTTATGAATGGGAGAAGAAAGAAAATAATATATTTCCTTTGTGTGCAATACATAACACAAAAGCTTTAGAAAATAAAAAAATTAAAGAGGGTTAAAATATCTGAGTGCTTCAATACAAAAAGACTGCCAAAGAAAGAAAACACGTTTACTCTTTATCAACCATTGTGTAATCAGAATGGATAAAAGAACCGAAAAATATCGAAGACAGGCACCCTTTTGATTAACGCTGGTTTTTATTTTTCGCATTTTCTCCAAACTGCTCGTTGTCTTTGTTAACCCTGACCGAACATTTCAACCTAGATAATAGATAAAAAGATGGGATGGCTCTTAAATAAAATTTGTAAATGTATAAAAGGTGGAAGACATCCATTAGCTGTTTCACTGAAGTATTTATTTTTGAAATTGCGATGTGGTTCGTTGCATAATTTTTATCAATTTGACAAATATGAAGTATTGTTTTATTTATTTATCATTATTATTTATTATTTATATTTATTGATTTATCATTATTTATTATTTTTATTGATCATTATTTATTATTATTGATTTATCATTATTTATTATTATTTATTGATCATTATTTTTTATTATTTATTGATCATTATTTTTTATTATTTATTGATCATTATTTATTATTTTTTTATTGATCATTATTTATTGTTATTTATTGATCATTATTTATTATTATTTTTATCATTATTTATTATTATTTATTGATCATTATTTATTATTATTATCATCATTATTTATTATTATTTATTAATCATTATTTATTATTATTTTTTATCATTATTTAATTATCATTAATTAATATTTATTCATCATCATCTATATTTATACTATTATTATAAATGTGAAAGTTTGAATGGATGATGGGGTTCAATCACGCCAGAACGGCTGAAGAAAATTGGATGAAATTTAGCACAGAGATAGATTATATTCTACAGAAAAACATAGGCTAATTTTTTATTCCGGTTAATTCAGTGGCAAATTTTTTATTAATTAAAAACTAAATTTTCAACCAAAAAATAAAAACAAAATCTGGAAACATCTGCCTGAGCTTTTTGAATCGTTTGTTCATATTTTTCTATTTCCAGAATTCTTTTAACATCATCTTATCTAATGGAATACTTGGTGATTTATTGTAGGATTTCCCGACAGAAAGCCTTTTTCATCAAAAAAAATTTAAAAAAATCTGATAATTTGTTTTTATTTTTCTGTTTCCGTTTTTCATTTTAATATTATCTTACTATTCTAAAGGAAGGCTTATTAATATTTTTTCTTACGCTGTTAATATAATTCATTTCTCTTGATTTTTTTACTTGATATACATATTTCTTTTGCCTATTTTCATCATTTTTTATTAAAATTTTTGAGTACATTCCATGTTGTTGTATTTATTGATATTTTTTCTATGTTTCCGTTAACTTACTGGAGAGGTCAACGAAACCTTGTGATTGGAAAAATCATTTCTCTAAAATTTGGTGGCAAGCTATTTTTTGGCGAAAATGACTATATATTAAAACTGTTCCTCTGTGTGTTTTTGTAATTAAATTGTATTTGTCTTAGCTATTTATTTTTTATATATGCTTACAATGGCATATTTTCATTAGTAAATAATGTGGTTTTCTGTTGAATTTCTTTGGAAATTGTTCATTTACACCCGACGAACGGAAAAGTACCTTTATAGTTGCAAGTGAATAGCTTTTAAGAAGTTTTTTTCCCCCACGCTAATGATGTTAGACGTAAGATGTTTTAGACTGGTTATTTCAAGGGAATCTGTGTATTTTCGTAGTGTATGATAAATTTAAATTTAAATATTGTTAATTAATAGATCTTTTGATTCCTTTAGAAGTGCTTTTGAATAAAACTTATCGTTAAAACTCACGTCTTTGCGTTGCTCCAATTGACGTTGAAAATTTATGCATGCATAGGGTTTTGATAACATTTTACAATGTGATTAGACTGTCAGTTCTCACATATATACATCAAAATTTCATCGCTTACGATGTCCCAGGTAAGAGCTAGTTTATTATATATTTTAATCAATTTATTATTTATTGCTATGTATTACTATTCTTTATTGAAAGTTATTTATTATTATTATTATTATTATATTATCAATTTATTTATTTTAAAGGATTTGTCTTATGCCGGACAAATGAAATAAAACAATATTTTTTAAGTATCTACATTTAGATCTATATTAATATCAATTATTTGAAATACGTAGAAACTGGTATTGGACTCTATATTGGGTTTTTTCAATACTTAGATGGGGAGGCCCGGTCCTTCAAATTATATTTTCTAAAGGAAGCAATAAAATTCATATCGGTCACTACATTCTGCAGATATATTTTAAGAAAATGAAAAAAAGATTAAAATGAAATCTAGTATGCATTTTTTAATGTGTCATGTCAGAACATCTTTTCTCGAACGGTCGAGTACCACGTGCTCGTGCATGTTAAATTATGTTTTTATTCATTTCAATTGTTTTACTGAATAAATCACTTTAGCATTTCAAACGATACAAAAAACATTTGTCTTGCATTTATTGTTTAGTAAAATAACATTTTTCTAGGTTTTATTTGCTGTAATCACTAGCTCATTTTTTTAATGAGAGCTTTTGTAAAATGGATGACATCACGTTATTAAAAGCTGATTTTTTTGAGATGCTCGGGCAGATAGTAAAACTTTTACTTTTCTCCTACAGATTTTTGTTGACGTCAGAAAAAACCTCATTTCCAAAAGAATATCATGATCTGACATGATAAAATGTATAAGTATGACATAACAATTTTCAAAAATGGTATTCATTGATCATTTATATAGTTCAACTAAATTTAGAGAATTAATGTATTAAAAAATACATATAATGTTTAGTCCTTGCAGGTTTTTTATGCTCTTATTTTAATAAAGTAGGACTAAATAGTATTTGAAAATTTTCCATTTGTTTTACATTAATACCTAGAATCTTTTGCAGGTACAGAAAGCAATTTTACAACTGCCAATTTTGGTGACAGTGAATCTTTGACGATATTTGGTATCTGATTTAAAATAAATACTAAAAAAGAAAAAAAAAACGCAATTATTTTTATAACATTTCTCATAAGGCATAAGGAAGGCATTATTTTAGCATTCCACATTCGATTGCTGAAAGGTAAATTATTTAATTTTTATTTACTATCCTCCCATCCTGGTGTAATTTGAATTCCTTCTATTTCCTCTAAATCATTTAATTATTATGGATAATACAAGATGAACTATTCAGCTATTTTGCATTAACTATTAAATTATCAATTATTTAAATATTAACTATTTAACTATTAATCATTATTTAATTAAAAATGGACTGAGACTTCAAAAGATCTAATTTTAATTAAAAGCGTTTTTAAAGATACATTCATATACAATGTTTTACATGCATGCACAACATTTATTAAATAAATTATAAGTTTACTTTAAACTATTTATCTACATGTAACCGGAGAAAAGTAATCTCTAAAAATTATGTATAATAATAATTTTTTAAATTTTTTTAAAGAATCTTATATTTTTCAACGAGTGAAAAATTGTCATTCGACATTGACTTATTTTACTGATGTATATAAACCCATAGTACTTACAAATATAAATTAATCATATTTTTGTGGAAATTGTACATTAATACAAAATATAATACACTCATCTTGAAAAATTAATGAGATGCATGCTTCTAACTTATCAAATATTGCATCAATAGCTTCAAAAATATTTACTATACCTGGAATTTAAATCGGATTAGCAGAAAGGGAAAAGTAATTAAATATCGGAACATATAAAATATATACATAAGCCATAATAAACCTAAGAGAAATAATACACAATGAGAATATTTTAAAAAAATCTTCCATTTAACATTTCTGAAACTCAATTAGAAGAAAGACCTTCTCATTAATTGAAGTAAATTAATGAAATAGGAAAATGAGGCAGAATTAAACTCCATAATCAATATAGATTATTTTCAAAATTGAGAGCTTCAAGCTTTCACTACTAATACATTCTCATGAAACACAAAAAAATATAATAAATGGGTGAATTCGAAGAATTACTCAAGATGATTAATGTAGAAAGAAGCGGTATTACAACAGACATATTGCAAATTGGATTTGAAATCCTTTTATAATGATTCATTAAATAACTAATTACAGACATATTTAAGATACAGGATTAGAGACTTCACTCGTTTACAAAAGTTTTGTTCCGACTGAGATAAATGTTTAATGGATTCCAGTTAGAATTGGGCTTTTAAGTTGGCTGTGCCGAATCTGGAATATGAATTGATTGCCTAGATTTGGCGAGAAAAATGTTTTTCGTCGCCAAGAACTTATATTTTTTTCATTATATAAATACTCTGAGACTTTATGAGTATTATTCTAGCAAATTGAGTACTTTATTTTCTTATTAATCATTATTTAAGGGTTTTAAGGCTAACAGGGACCTTTAAAATGACTTTTTGCAATATTCACCTTAGGAGTTTGAAATTTTACAGGCATTAACAGTAACACTATAGTAGATGACACACAAAATTTTAGAGCATTGTATTAATTTATTTATGAATTGGGGACGTTAATATAATATAATATTAGCGATAAATAAGGTTAATGAAAATTGTTCCATGCCCTCCACATTTGTTCGAAAGCACTGCAATTTCCATCATTACTTACTCTAACGCTCTTGAAACAAAATTTGGGATTAAACTTGAAATTTGAGTACGAAATATCAAAATTAAACAATATAGCAGCTTAAAACTACTGCTTTAAAAAAGTTTAAGAAGTCTTGAGTTATTACATTGGTTAATTTTGATATTTCTTATTCAAACATCAAAACTAATCCCACTTTTTGTTCTAAAAGGGTTCGAGCAAGTAATAATAAAAATCGGAGAGCATTCAAACAAATTTGGAGCGCATGGAATATTTTTCCTTGACGTTATTTATCGCTAATATTATATTATATTAATTCCTCTAACTCATAAATAAATTAATATATTGCTTTAAACTTTTGTGTGTCATTTTCTATAGTGTTACTTTTAATACCAGTAAAATTTCTAATTGCTAAGGTGAAAATTACAATACAATTATTTTAAAGGTCTCTTAAGCTTCTAAAAATCTAGTTCCAATCAATGAATCTCAAAAAATGTATATGCAATTTATTAAGTCAATGATACATTTAATTTAAAATATTAAACCGCATGTAATCAAGAGAGAAGAATTTTACAAAGGATTCAATAAGATATAAATAATAAAAATTGTTATACAAATTCCATAATATAATTTTCTTTGTGCAAAAATTTGTTATGCAAAAAAAAGGTAATTTTCTTTTTATATTTTACTTTGAACTTTGAATAAGTCATAGTAAAACACATATGTCAGAGAAAATTATCAACTTTTTGACTAAAATTTAAAGTACCTTTAAAAGAAAGAATGTAATGATATTATTTTGTTAGGAAATCATTTATTTTATTATAATAAAATGAGTTGGTAAATAATTAATTTTATATTACTTCTGTATATTTAAATATTATTTGAGAGTCTTTGATTTAAAAAAAACACAAAAACATACAGTATTATATAATTTTTTTAAACTTTTTTTTTTGGAAAAGTGTTCTTGTATGTATTTTTTATATTGATTTAAAGTCTTTATAAGGTCACAGCATCCATCAGAAATATTAAATTATTGTATATTAAAGTGTAATATATAAGTATGAAGATAATATTATGATATTAAAATTACAAATAAGGTAGTTTTATAAATAAAGAAACATTAGCTGATAAAGTTACTGAAGATTTTTTTAGGTTTGTCATTTATTGTTTACTGTGATATAAACTGGTATGTAAAACCACTCTTGAATATTCATATGAATTTGAAGCCCATATATTTCAAAACGAAAAACAGCGAAGCTTTCTGTCTCAACTATACATAGGATAAAATATAGTGTCCTGAAACCATCTATATGTTTGAACCATAAATACTCAAGAAATAGTTAACGGATCTTGGAGATATTTACACCATTTTGTTATGCATTTATTGGAGACGGTTTTAGTACATTAAAACCATATCAAAATAAATTAAAGATTTTTATAAATGCGATTTTAACTTAGCACTTAAACGCAAATTCTCAAAAACCTCAAAAGGCTCATGTACAAAGAGCATGATCTGTGATATGCATATGGGATACATTTCTTTGTTTACGTTTCATTTTAAACTGCGAATCAAAAATAACTAATTTCCCATAAAAGAAGGAATTTCAACTTTGGCTAGAAGACTACAAAAACGTTCGAATAGCGAATATCAGAGATATAATGTCCACACTTAAGTAACTAAGACTTACTTCTTGCACAATTTGGCACTCTTAAAACAAGAGAAGCACTTTCGTCTTAAAATCGCTGTGTGCATCAGCAAGCTTTTTCATGGCGAATACCATTAGAGACAACAACAGCAGTGTTTAAGTTGTGAATTTCTGTCAAATTTTGAACTACATTTAGCGATGTGTTGACCATTCTTTGGTCTTTGCAATTGAAGGAATGTAAACGCTATAACTTTACTTAGTAATTCATAAACAATTTATGCAATGACTTAAATTCAGGAAATTCGTTATGCTATTTTACGAGTGGAAATATACATTTATATCAACTTATAGGTGTCAATGGATAATCAAAAATGCATACAAAATAAATATTATCCGAGAAATTGAGTAGAAGTATAATGATCACATCAAATATATATATTTCAAAACTATCGTCCACCAATGATATGAAAGGAATTCAACCTTCCACAATTTTATAAGAAAAGGGTTTAAGATCCATATTATAGAGTTTGTGAAAAAACTTCAGGGAAATAATCCCATTGTTTATATATGGGATGATATTCCTTATCTTTATTTTACATACTTAAAATGAAATGTGGATAAACTTTTAAATAATTTAAGAAATTCATTTAAAATAAATATTAAAGCTTTAATATAATTCTACTTCCTAATTATTCGTTAAGACATGCACAACTATCTGACACGTATTAAAGGTACACGGATTTAAACCATAATGCTTGATGACCTGGCATCTGCAAGAGCAACACTCACGGGAACTGGATTTGAATCCTAAAGGCTATCACCGGCCACGGTACAAACCGTGCCGTAGGAAGTACAACCCGTCATCGAAGGGAGGAGCCTACCCCCACCTATTAGTAAACCCTCTGGGTTGGCGAAATTCCATCGCCATGCCAGAAGCATCTCTTCCTCAATTACGAGTTGCTTCCGAGGGTTAATTATTCGTTAAAGAAAATAATTGTTCTTTAACAAAACTGCTGCTGAATAAAAAGACATATGGTTTGAATCCACCATTATAATTGAATTAATGATGAACAAGTAATTTTAATTATCTCTGTCGACTTGATAATTCCAAATAATGAAACTAATTTCTTCTCCCAATTACACTGAATAATTCGAAGAGAAGGAAATTAAATCAAATCCTAATAAATCTTCTCTATATAAATAAAGGGGGAAATTTTCAAACATAGTTTACAAATTCAATTAGGCTGGATCAGTTAAGAATAAAAGTTACGGATTCGACAGATGAAGAAAATGGACAGGAATGAATTTGAAGAAAGAAAATCTTTTCAGAAGAAAGTTTTGGAAAAGACTTGTGTCTTTGGAATATTTACCTAAGAATCCAATTTCTTGTTTGAATTCATTTTTACATCGCGATTATTGCCAATAAAATAATCAGTTAACAATAAAATAGTAGCAATTGTTACTCAAAGAAGCCTTTAAAAAAGCACTAATTAATTGTTGGATAAACAAAAGAATTTTAGTAGGACTACTAATTTACAATCATGAGTATGCAGATGGTTAATTAAGAAGTACAATGTTATTGAAAATTTTTTGTATTTTAAGTATGTAATACAACAGAAGAACTCTCAAGTTTTTCCTATTCAATCAAATTTTAACAAAGGTTTATTGCAATGGGTCACATACGTTTAATCAGCAAAATATCTGTTATCCGCACAACTGGCTTCATTCTGATATATTACAAAGTAATTATTTCACTTTAAAAAAAATTATGTAATAGATAAATAAAATTGAGATTCTGCAATATCATTTAACTAGCAGTACGCGTACGGCGTTGCCCGTTTATCTCTTTGGTTTTAATCCAAGAAGAAAAATTAGTTTTAAAATTCAATCTAGCCTCCACCAGATATGGCATGAGCGTGTTATGTGACACCAAATAAACATAAAAAAATATATGAAATATATTAATAAATTATCAAAAATAAATACAAAAACCTTTTTATAGCACATATTCAGAAATATTTCGACTGTTACAAATGTAAAATTATGGTATGCCCGTAGACAAAACACGGGCGATCAATTCGCTCCTCAGGAGATTCATTCTGTCTCCACAAATTAGTTACAGTGAGATTTAAAGAAAGGCGGTTATTCCGCTGATCAAAAGACTCCCCTTCCCTAAGTGTGGACACTATTTCTCTGATAATCGCTATTCGAATGTTTCTTTTCATTTTCCTTATGATGCAACAAACACAGCTCTTTGGCTTTAACCCGTTCCGACAAAGGTTGGATTTCTTTTTAGGGGGAAATGAGTTTTGAATCACTGTTTCAAGTCAAATGTAAACAAAGAAATGTATCACATTTACCTACCACAATTCTTCCTTTTTGCATATACGCAGTTTGAGGATTTCGCGAATTCACGGATAATTGCTAAGTTAAAGTCATAATTATAAAAATTCTCTTTTTTTTATTTTTATGCGACTTTAATGTACTAAATCCTTTCATAATAAATGATCTATAAAATGGTATATATATCTCCAATATCTGTTATTTATTTCTCGAGTTTTTGTCGTTCAAACATACAGATGCTATCAGGAGGCTTCATTTTATACTATACTAGCCGCCTTTGGCGACCAGTCGGTTCGCCAGTATTAATGCTCGCTATTATTTTATGTAGCTGTGTATCATAACAGGTTTTTGGCCAAAACATTTTTAAACCAAACAAATTTTGATTATCTTATAATTCATTTGTAGTATTATTTATTATTATTTTCTTCAGATGATCTGTTCACTGTACTACTCACCTTTCTCTTTCTATCCGAGCAATGATTGTCCCGGAATTGATATTTTACTTAAATGGTGGAGGGAAAGGTCTAAAATTCTGTTTTTATAGAATAATGATATTCAAATTTTCATAAATGTAAACACACTAAACAAATAAAGACACAATTGATTTTCAAGAGATGCAAAAGCAGCTTAGAAAATTCCTCGCACAGACGAAATAATGGTGACAAACACACACACTTCTTTTCTTTTCTATCCTTTTTTTCTTCCCTACTTTTCTTTCTATAAACCCTTTTTTCCCTTTGTTATTACTTTTTTTCTTCCCTGCCCAGACTTTATTTTGAGCAGGCATAGATTAAATATTTATACCGACTAACAATAAAAGCAACTATTTTCTTTCTTTTTTAAGCATCCCGTTATCTATGAATGAAAACCAACTGACTTCGCGTATTTCTTTCTAAACAAATCATAATTTATTTCTTCCTGCTATCCAAGTTGGTGTGGGGGAAGGAAATAAAGAATTTTGCCGGGAAAGTAAGAAAAGTGTCGTTTTAACTATTTTCCATTCAGTTTTTTAATTTTTTTTCTCCATAAGAACCATCCTCGTGTCTTAATGAAAATATTTTTTAAAAATTAGCCGAATCGGTCCAGCCGTTCTCCAGTTTTGCGCTTAGCAACGCATTTCGAGTTGAATTTTTATTAATATAGATAGATATAGATTAACCTGATACAGACGATTTACGTTTAGTCCTGAGGGATCGGACTATAGAGTAAATATTACGGCTTTGATGATTTACAGAAGAATTCAATGACTTAGGCAATAAAATGGTAAGTTCTGGAAACGGCTAGAGTTTTGTTGATAGATCAATTAGGATAAAATTACTAAATTTTGGCGAAATTGCTACTGTCAAAACTGAAGATCAAAGCAATAATGAGTCAGTTGAGAGCAGCAGATGATAAGAGAGACGTGAGTAGTTGAGCGAAGTGTCTCTCCCCTGATTTCCCTCTTTGCACGGCATGGTTTGACTTCCCTTATGCTGCTTTCAGTTACAGCTGATGATCTGACTACATTTCTGGTATGTTTTACTATTATTCATTGACCTTTTCATGTAGTAAAAATCGTAGACATTTGTTATAGGGCATATTAAACTTTTTTTACAATAAAACCTGCAAGGGAAGTTCTGAAGGAATTAAAGTGAAATTGATCAAACAATATTTGAACGTGAACTTTATTTAAGTGCTTATCTTTACTGTTTTAATAGGACCAAACAGCAAAACATAATAAAGAAATACCTTTTGTACGATGTTTTTTATTTTTTAAACAAAATTTGATACCAAATTACATTTAAGGGATAATAAGTTAACAATCCTAATAAGTTGTTATGAATCCAAAGTGTTGAGGTTTTACGATATTGAATTAAAATCAACGAAAGAATATTAACAGTTAGTCGATCCTCAAGTGAAACTTATTAAAAATTTCACAAATTTACATACAATGGATTATAAAACTGCTTACTGAAATCCAAATATTAATATTAAATGTATATTATTAAAATTTTTAAATTATTTTGAAATCCAAAATATAATTTTTGTTAACATTGCACAAAATTTTAAAATAAATTAATTTATGATATAACTGTAAAGAATTATTCCGAATCCCCTATCCCCGAAGATGAACGAAAATTTAAATGAAAGGAATTATGATTGAGTCCTCCGGGTCATCGGCCACTAATTCATCTTTCAGCGAAGGAAGTAGGTTTCTTTATCTTAAATTTATTTTCATTTGAAACTGTGTATTATAATTTGAATATATTGAAATGGAGAAATAAAATCAATTTCCTCATTTAATTCAATATCAGATTTTTATGAAATTTTAAATAATTATTGAAAATACATTATTTATTTTCGATTCTTAAGACATCTTTATGCTTCTATTATAATATATTTTTCTTTCAAATTTATTTAATATTATTAGAATGTGTTGAAACTGAGTAATAAAAAATATTTAACAAATGAATTTATTTTATTTCAAAGAAGTTTTAAATACGCCTTGAAATTAAATTACTTATTTACTTACTCCTTAAATTACTTACTCCTACCGAAGTTGTGTAATTGTATTACAATACATTTTTCATTCAAGTAAATTTAATATCATTAAAATGTATTGAAACTGAAAATACATAAAAATATATTGAAACTGAAAGACAACTATAACTATTCGAATTATTTTATTTGATTTTTATGAATTTCTAAATGATTCTTACAATTTATTAGTTATTTTTGATTTTACAGACTTGAGTTTCCACCCCATTCTTATT
>JAOUZG010020552.1:771974-797261 GCA_026289955.1 Argiope argentata
CAGTAGAAAATACACAAATACATGAATATAATTTCTTGAAATATTTGTCCACCTAAAACTTTATACACCAAAGTATTTGAATTTGCTTCTTTTTAACTCGTCAAAGATATAGTCAGACTTCGATATAGTTACGGTAGGCTATAGACTCAATACATGTAACAGAATTTCAAGAGGAGAATTGATATACAAAATTCAAGTATATTTGTGAAATATCTGAGATTATTTTCAGCTTAGGAATGAAATATCTTTATTTGCATTATTCTCGAACATCATTATAACACTAAGAAATACATTAATTTATATTTGCAGTTTTGATAAATCAGATGTTTAAACTGGAAAATGATAATTACAACTTGATTGGTTTTTAGATATAAATTTAAATTTGCAGTTTTTACAAAGCAGACATTTAATTTGGAAAATAATTACTACAAGCTTATTGCTTTTTAGGTATTAATTTAAATTTCCAGTTTATACAAATGAGACATTTAAATAGGATAATATTAATTAAAAGCTGATTGGTTTTTAGATATTATTTTAAATTTGCAGTTTTACCAAATCAAATATTTAAATTAGAAAATAATAGTTACAAGTTCGTTGGTTTTATATATTACATTAAATTTGCAATTTCAACGAATAAGAGGTTTAAATTGAAAAATAATAATTACAGGTTTTAGTTGATGTTTATAAAAAAGATAATACAATTAATTAATTATCATCAGTAACAATAATAGATAATTAGTGATTTTAATAGATCAACATATTAAGCAATTTAACCGATTTTAGTTTTTGTTATTATTGATACTGGATAAATCCCATTCTCTTTAAACGATCTTTTTTTAAATAAAAATGTTATAAAAATTACATTTTTTTTATAAAAATAAAATTATAATATAATATATAGTGATTCCTTTTATTGAAACAGTTCATGAAATTTTTGTTAACTTCGGAATATTTTTGTAAAATTATTTTCTGTATTATTGTAAAATTATTTCGGTTACATTGATTATCTTTCTTGGGTTCTTGGGTTATATTCAAGGATATAGGAAATCGTGTTTTATAGGCATATACAAATTTTGTCAGTTAAAGTTACGGATGATATTTGTTAGAAAGATGTGCAATTTTGTGTTCACTGTAATAGGATATGATATTATTTTTCTCTCTTGCTTTTTTTAAAGTTTACTTTCCTTTTCAAGTATAGCAAAAATTTTATTTTTAATTTAATTTTTTCTTACGGTTTAGTTCAAATTTTATTATCATGACAGAACATGATATAGTTGCGGAACTGAGGTTTTCTAGCTTCAACAAAAATCACCAAGCGTAAAATAAACTTTTTAATACGTAGACGAAAAATTAACATTTTATTATCTGCACGAGAATCTCTTTTAATAACGCGTTGCCATTGCATTTACTAAAGTTTTGATTTTTTGAAAAAAAAAATAAGTTAATTACTACAGCAAATAAAATCTAGGAAAATGTCATTTTGAGTACGTGATTATATGAAAGGAATTAAACAGGAAATGTGATATTTTTTATAAACCGTAAATGCGAGACAAAGTTTATTTTGGATCATTTGCAATACTAAAGTGACTCATTCAAATGAAAATGAATAACAATATAATTTAACTCGCAAGAGCACGTGGTGCTTGGTCGTTCAAGAAATGATGTTCTGACAAGATAATTTGAAAAATGCATAGGAGATTTCCTTTTAATCTTTTTATTTTTATTACCATGACACAGAGTTAAATCCAGTTCAAGTTTACTTCCGAGATTGTTTATCTGTTTGCTCAAATATGAAATACCTTTCTGTTGGTTATGCTTCGATCGATTGTCTATCGTGAAGACAGCTGCTTATTTTGGATTCTACTCCTAGTAGGCCAGTGACTTTCTTAAACGTATTTTTTAGAGGTAGGATTATTTTACGATAGTTCATGTCTTCATGTTTGGGTTTGGCTGAAGAGTGGGGGGGGGGTTCCTTTATTTACATGATATACGTTTTGGAACTAATTTAAGTCTCTAATTGGAACACCCCTATTGAAAGCTTGATTATTTTTTTAACGTTTTAGGGCCTATTTATAAATAGAAATAAAATGTATACATTCGCTTTTCAAACAATGCGAAAGGACATGAAAATGCTTAGATTCGTTCATGAGGGGGATGTGAAGTAGCTGCAAGGTAAATTGAGAACTTCTTCTTATGTTGTAGGAATGTATAAATATGAATTCGCAATACATGAATTCGTATAATAGAGGCATATTCTAGAATTCAATATACAGGGCGATAAAATTGATTATTTTTTTTAATCCTTTAAATTCAGAAAGTCGTCTCGTATAGCTTGGGAAATAAAATATGTTGTCGTTGTTTTTACTTATGGCACTTGCCATGGACAAGCCCCGATGATACATCAGCAGATTTTAAGCATGATATATACGTCTCTTGTTTTACAAGTAGCGCCATCTAGGGCCAAGAGTACGACTTAGCTACACACACGTCACAACCCTTTTCAGGGGGGGACTTCATTCATGCCTATTCCTTCATTCATCTCAGATCGTAATTTAGACCTGGAACAGAGAAAGATCACCTCTGACCCAGTACCCCCAGTGATATTACTCACGATATGGAGGACTTTGCGACCACGAACAGATTTAACGAGCGCTAATCGCCACTCACTCGGGGAATCTTTTGGCCGGTGAGTTTCGAACCCGTTACTTAAGGAGTACGAGTCCAACACTCTACCAACCAGGCCATAACGGCAAAAAATAAAATATGATAGTATATGAATATATACAAGTATATTTATGTATAGTATGTAAGTATATGGATATGTGTAGGTATATTTATGTATAGTATGCAAGTATATGCATATATTCAAGTATATCTATGTATAGTATGCAAGTATATGCTTATATTCAAATATATTTTTGTATACTATGCAAATATATGCTGACTTTCTGGTATAGAGGTAAAGCATCTTCCTCGTGTTCTAGGAGTCGCGGGTATATTTATTAGTAAGTTTATTTTGATAAATCATTCTTTCTCTCTGTTTACTAAACAACTACATCTATTGTGATGCCTTAATAATTTTGCAGGTGAAGCTTCTTCATATATCAGAAAACATCCTCTATACGCTAGCAATTACTCTTCTTTAGTAACTAAGTTTTCTTCCTAAAAAATCTAAAATTTCGAGGTCGATTCTTTCGTCTTTGAATTTTTTTTAAAGAATGGAATTATTTTATATAATAATTGGTTAAATGTAGGACAAACAAAAAACTTCTTAGAAAAAAAAATAACTTTTTGGAATTACACCTAAAAGAATAAAAAACCGAAACAATTGTAATGAAAGCGGTATTAATTAAAACTTTTTTATTAATATTCACTATTTTTTACCGGCGTCTTGGCACAGAGGCAGCATGCCTTCCTCGTATTTTAGGCGTCCCGTTTAGGGCATGCTTGTTCTTTTGTGTGCTATCTGTGACATGCATGACTGTGCCCCCCCTTTAAAAAGGGAGTTTGCAATCGAATGGGATGATTGTGTAGCTAATTCGTACTCTTGGCGCTAGCTGGCACTGCTTGAAACAAGAGAGGCATATCTTAGGCTTAAAATCTGCTGATGTATCAGGGGGCTTGTCCGTGGGCAAGTGGCATAAGTAATAACAACTTGTAATTATCTTATACTATAATACGAGGAATGGTTGTGAAGTCGAAAATCGCCCCAGAATTAATAAACTCCGGTACACTTGGGGGTCTGGGGTTTTTGGCCAAGAGGAATCGATTGGTGCCGGTTTTGAAGCGCTACGGTTGAGCAGTTCGGAGTTACAGATAGGATATTTTCAAACTTTATTAGTTCGCCATAATGGCTACTTAAATTTTCAAGTGGTAACGTACTGCCATCTATAGCCAATATGCCATCTATATCAATATTCATAAATATATTTTTCCATTTCATGCAGACACGTGATGAAAATTGCATTTTTATATGTTTAATGCGCAATAATAATTTATTTTTTTAAATTTTAATTTTTGTCAATCTGATGGCAACCTATTAATAAGAAATTTTTTCCCTTTTACTCGTAACGCATGCTTGGAGCTTAAGTTTTAATTTTATCTTATACTATAATACGAGGAATGGTTGCCAAGTCGAAAATCGCCCCACATTTCCGACATTTCAATATTCATCAGAAAAAAATAAGGATAACTTTGATATTTTTACTAAATAAGGCATGTATTGTTTTGATGAATCACAATTGAAAATTTAAATATTCGAGTTAGCTTTGATACCTGTTTTCTCCGAGCGGAGCTCGGTCACCCGCTGGTATGTATAAATGCAAATATGTTTATGTATACTATAAAAGTATACGTATTTACACATTTATATTTGTGTATACTACGAAAGTATATGTATATATGCAAGTATATTTATGCATTAGTATGCAAGTATAATAATATGATTGTGCTTAGCTTTTAGAGACAAGTAATGACTCAATAATTCAGTTATGAAGATAAAAAAGATAAAGCCCAGTTAGAAAAATGTTCATTGTAATCATAATAAAAGAAGGAGAAAAAATTTCATGGATTTCTCTTCAAAATGACTGAAATATTTGCGATTTAAATTTTGAGCCTTCCACCATTTCAAAAAATGGTCCTTCCTAAGACTTTCCTGAGATTACTAGATATTTTAAATTATTTTCGCCTTTCTATCTCTTGATTAAGAAAAACGATACCGTAGTATGTTTTTCAGTTTTCTTACGAGCCCTTTTTCATGTCATGGGAAATTCATATTTTTAAATACAAATTAATTAGCCAACTTTACAGATAATTTTATGAAACTTTATTTGGGATTTTTATTATCGTGTAGCATGCATTTTTCTAACTTTTCTTTCCGTTAAACTCCATACATTTTGTTTTAGATTTTAACTTTTTAAATTTTACTGCTAAAGAAGTGTCCTGTAAATTGTATAAATAAATTCAGAATAGAAATTTTAATATGGAAAATCGATATTTCCTTCTCTATAGCTGTCATTTTGAATTCAAAGGGCTTGAAAGGATTTTATCGATGACTGTATTTATTGAAAAATTAATAAAAGAAAAAAAAAGGACAAACAATTCTACTTATTTTTTGCGAACCATTATATGCTTTTTTCATTTTTTTATGAGGCATTGCATATCATTAATTATTTTAGAAATGTTTTGCGTGTTTTTGTAACGTGACCAACAAATATTGTTTCGGTTCTATTTGTGCCTCTATTTTTAGTTCTTATTAAACTGATTTAAAACGTATTCCTTTTCACTAGAAAAAATGAATTCCCACCTCAATAATATAATACAATTTATCATTAAAATGCATCATAGTACTACATATAAATATTTATTCGCTTCATTGGTAAAATATTTGAGTTTTGCAGATTATAAGAAATAGTAAAACTAAGTTAATGTTATTAGAATTATATTAATAATAAAACTAGACATGTCGTAATAAAGATTAATTAAAATTAGCTTACTATTTCAAGTACTAAAAAAACAGTTCAACATTGAACATTCAAATTTATGGAATTATTTGTGTATAAATAAATACATTGTGTGTTAATCATGTTGTTATTTATAACACACCAAGAAAATATAGAACAATATATCTAATATAGAAAATATAGAATAATACCAAGAAAATATAGAAAATATAGAATAATACCAAGACAATATAGAAAATATAGAACAATATACACCAAGAAAATATAGAGCAATTATTTTCAAATAATTTTTATCAAAAGAATATATGAGGTAGTTAATTCCAGGTAAGAAGCTGTAAAATATTTATATTTTTTAAAGGAAAGTTGAAGCTTTTTTTTAAAAAAAGAAAGCTATACAGGGAAAAAATGAATGAAAAATGATCATGTCAGAATATGATATTAATATGGGAATGAGGTTTGCGGCTCAACAAAAATCCATAGCCGAAAAATTGAAATTTTATCATCTGCACGAGTATCTCAAAAAGTCAACTTTTAATAACGTGATGGCATCCCATTTAAAAAAAAAGGTTCTGATTAAAAGAAATAATTTAATGACTACTGCAAATAAAACCGAGAAAAATGTTATTTTGAGTACGCTATTATACGAAATGAAATAAGTAAGAAATGTGATATTTTTTAAAAACAATAAATGCCGGACAAGTTTTTTTGGGGTCGTTGGCAATACTAAAGTTACTAATTCAATGAAGCCATTAAAATAAATAAAAATTATAATTGAACTTGCGGTGCTTGGCCGTTCAAGAAATCATGTTCTGACATGATATATTGAAATATGCATAACAGATATCACTTTAATCCTTTTTTCCTCATTCTGATGGATTGCATTCGTCTAACTTTTTATTGATTAGGTCAAACTATTTCTTTAATCTTCCAGATTTATTTTTTTATTTATTCGAAATGGTAAGTAAAATAATTTTAAACATGACAAATGTTTTATCCTTAAGTGGTTTTCTCCTTTCATAATCAGGTTAATATTCCTAATCTATATTAATAAAAATGCAGCTCGAAATGCGTTGCTAAGCGCAAAACAGGAGAAAGGCTCGACCGATCCTGCTAATTTTTATTTTAATATTTTCGTTACGACACGAGGATGGTTCTTATGGAGAGAAAAAATGAAAAAACTGCAAGGAAAATAGATAAAACGACACTTCTTACTTTCCCGCCAAAAATCTTCATTTCCTTTCCCCCACACCAACCGAGTTAGATACCAGGAAGTAATAAATTATGATTTGTTTAGAAAGAAGTACGCGAAGTCAGTTGATTTTCATTCATAGATAACGGGATGTTTAAAAAAGAAAGAAAATAGTTGCTTTTATTATTAGTCGGTATTAATATTTAATCTATGCCTGCTCGAAATAAAATCTGGGCAGTGAAGAAAATAAAGAATAACAGAGGGAAAAAAGGGTTTATAGAAAGAAAAGTATTGAAGAAAAAAAGGATAGAAAAGAAAAGAAGGGTGTGTGTGTCACCATTATTTCGTCTTTGCGAGGCATTTTCCATGCTGTTTTTAAGCTTTTGCATCTCTTGAAAACCCATTGTGTCTTTATTTGTTTAGTGTGTTTACATTTATGAAAATTTGAATATCATTATTCTATAAAAACAGAATTTTAGACCTTTCCCTCCACCATTTAAGTAAATATATCGATTCCGGGACAATCATTGCTCGGATAGAAAGAGAAAGACGAGTAGTACAGTGAACCGATCACCTGAAAAAAAATAATACTATAAATGAATTATATGACTATCAAAATTTGTTTGGTTTAAAAATATTTTGGTGAAAACCCTGTTATGAGACACGGCTATATAAAATATTATATGAAAATTTTAACGAGCATTAATACTGGCGAACCGACTGGTCGCCAAAGGCGGCTAGTCTAAAATAAAACGACAGATTTTTAAAAAAAAATTATGACGATAAAATATTTTTAATTTATCAACATGTTGTTTGCTGAATTTTATATCTAATTTATCATAATCCATTAAATAAAAACAAGTATTTCATTTACATTCCTTTACATAATACAGTTCATTTAATCTATAAACCCAGATTCAAGAAACGCATACCTGTAACGCTGTTCCAAAAATTAGGAGAAAAAATGTGTTACTTTAAATTTCAATCCTTTCTCTTTCAATGTAATTTTAATAAAACGAAATTTACGATGATTTAAATACAATAAAATATAAAATATTTTCCATAATGGTAGCTTTAAAAGTGTTTTTCTCTTCATTTTAACGTTTATTTATCTTCTTACTCATATTTTTAAAAATAAAAGCTTGTTTTTTTATATATTTAAATAAAATATTCAAATTTAGCAGATATATAATTTATGTGCATATATGTTAACACTTAAATTGATGGTTTTTTTTTCATGCTTACGTAAATGTTCAAAAAAATCGAAATAAAGATTTTGTGTAATCTTCATGTTTTCGACCTTCCTGAGTTCGAAGCACACATTTTCATAAAATAATCGTCCTTCTAAAGAAAACTCAAAAATGCATTTAGCTAATTTTGTTGAAATTCGGCATTGGATCTCTATATCAAATTAATTAATTTCTACCACATTTCGAGTTAAAATCTCTTCAGATCTGGTCCGTCTGTCCTGCTGTTTGATTATAAGTTAAAACGATATCCACATAGAGAGCTAGATAGATAAAATTCAGTGCACAAATTTAACATCGATAGATTAGACGTTTGATCCATTTAAAGCTAAATTAAACAAGGAATCGACCGTCTGTCATTCTGTACTTTTACAAATATATAAATGGGATAGTTTTAAAACGAAATGATGTATTTATATGAAATATGAGACGGGATTTTGTGATTGCACATGCAGTTTTGTGTCATTTTTTATATATTTTTTTACAATAGATTGAGAAAAATCTAAGAAAAATCTAGGTTGAGAAAAATCTGTCTAAAATAAAGAATAAAATTTTCGATACTAATAATGCACCTTAGGGATTAATAGCCAAATAATTCGCCATAGATAATGTAATCGATTCAGTAAAAAACGCTTAGTTTATACCAAACGTTAATATTTTTTAAATACTGTACACCAAAGCAATGTAAGACCTTCTCTGAGATAGCACATTTGTAAATATATGCGGAAAAGTTTGGAAGAAACCTTACAGCATTTTTAAATTAAATTATTTGAAAAAAAGACTCCCAAAGCTTAACTACTCTATATTTTATTGTAAATAACATAAATTCTGTAGTCCTAATTTATTTAATATTATAAAAAATCAGTGGAACTTCGCATATGAAACAAAACTGCTTAAAAAGAGAAAATACATAAAATACAAAAATAGATCTAAAACGGGGCTTTAGTTATGATATACAGAAACACTTGAGATAAAGAGCTTTTTTGAGCTTAAAAAATATAAGCATATGAATATTATAAATGGAGTTGTCAAGCAAGTGCAAAATAAATTTAAAAAATGGAACAACTTTAAAATAGCTTCTAAAGTTAAATTAAACAAAACATAAAAGAGCACAAAAAATGCCGTGTAATTAAGGCTAACATAACATCTTTAAACAAAGTGCATATTTACTTGCTGTTATTTTCTTCAGCCAAACATACAAAATGTAACTTACGGCAAACGAGAAAACCTGGAACTGGCCCAAAAGTTTGTTTCTTTTCGCTGTTTTTCTCCTTAGAAGATATCCCAACTAATCTCCAATTCCTACACTAAGTATCAGACTGGAAGCATAATTATTCCTAAGACAGCTTAAGCTTCTTAGGAACAACTTTTCTTATGAATATAAGAAAAGACTTCATTCCTCAATATGTGAATGAAAACGTGCAAAATATGCCGATTTGAGGGATATTTCTTTCATCCACTTTCATATTGTTTTCGTTATAATGCAAGATAATCTTTTAAATACACAATTCGCTGAACTAAACACATTCTTCACATTCTTCTTTTACGGTTTCAGTGAATATATTAATAATCGTTTGGTTTAAAACATTTTTATTTTTATTTTATCTACTTAAAATTATCGTCTGATATCTCACGACAAAATTTTATTTTGTTTATTAGATAAATAAAAAGATAAGTTCTTGTGTTTTTGAAAATAAATTATTCTTTTATTTTAAAGCTTTTAGAAAACCATTAAAATATTTATCTAAACACAAAGAATATTATAATTAATAACAAAAAATGAAAAATTAAAGCATTAACTGGAAAATAATACCATATGTATAACAAAATATAAGACAAATTTAGTTTAATCATTCAATTGTAAGAGTTTTTCATTTAAAATATTAATTCTACAGCTTATTTCTCTATAATAATTAGGTTTTGAAATTAAAAATTCCATTTAAAAGTTTACTGCAATAAAACTCCCATCTTGAAAAATCAGAGATATTGAAATATCATTACCTTCCGAATTCGAAAACTACATTTAAATAATGAAGAAGTTTAATGGCAATAAAAACTAAACAAATATTTAATGGCGAATTCTATTGTTTTTATTGAAGTATTTTGTGAAATAAAATTGCTTTCGTATGACATAATTTTTTTTATCGAATTCTCTCTTTCAAAGAACTCAATTATTCAAATAAAATATGTGAACATTCTTAGAGCATAATTTTATTTAAAGTTCTGCAGAAAATAATAAGCTCTCATTTCTTTCTTAGTAATAAAAAAAACGAAGAAAGTTTTTTTTAAATTAATGCATTTTTATTGCTTTACTAGAAGAATTTTCATTCAGCATAGTATTATTTTTGGCAAATAATTAAATTTAGAATCATTAATTCAGATATAGTTAAAATATGCTAATAGAAGACAATAAATAGAAAAAAATAGGAGCAATTGAAATAATATTTGAATAATTTTTCTCATTTTTCATGCAAGCAGAAATTCATAATTAACTTTTCTTTTCTTTCATTCTGCTTCAACTGAATTTTCTTTTGATGTAACAAAAGAATAAAATAAATTACATTTAAATCAGTTTGAATGTTAGAAACTAAAATCCTTTATTGTATTTAACAGAACATGCCTATTCTTGTTATATATATATATATATATATATATATATATATATATATATTTATATATATAACAGAATATTTTGTATCACATTTTAAAATTTTAATTTATTTATAATAAATATATTTCGAAAAGCAAAAGAAACAAGTTTTTAAGGATTTAATAAAAGAAAGAAAGAAAGAAAAGAAATTTACACGATACAATAATAAAAATGAAATATTGAGAAATATTGAGGCAGTATAAAATAATTATATCAATTTTCAACAATAATTAGTTTAGTGACAAAGTACCGCTTGAAAGTAAAACTAGGACTATTTAGGGAAAGACCTAACCATTTTGAATTCTAGTCAAATAAGGAAGACTGCTCTTGGCCGGTCACCCTCTTTTCCTTATTTCTTCACCAAACCAACATGATACCATTATGAGAAGGAATTTAACATACAAGGGGCCCGGATATATGACGTTCATTCAGTAGAATCAGGGTTCAAGCCTGGAATCTTCAGTTTGGAAGTCTTACCATCAGGACATTGTGTTTAGGCTAGTTGTTTTAATGTCCCGTATTCAAGCAACATTAGGGCTATTTTGGGGCAAATCGCGTAATTTTAAACATAATTGAGATGACGAGGATGGCATTTGGCGTTCTTTCATGACGTTCATTCAGTAGAATCAGTGTTCAAGCCTGGAACCTTCATGCATTTGACGTTCATACATGACGTTCATTCAGTAGAATCAGGGTTCAAGCCTGGAACCTTCATGCATTTGACGTTAATACATGACGTTCAATCAGTAGAATCAGGGTTCAAGCCTGGAACCTTCAGTTCTTAAGTCTTACAATCAGGGCATCGTCTTTAGGCTAGTTGTTTGACGTTCATTCAGTAGAATCAGGGCTCAAGCCAGGAACCTTCAGTTTGGAAGTCTTACCATCAGGGCATCGTGTTTAGGCTAGTTGTTTGACGTTCATTCAGTAGAATCAGTGTTCAAGCCTGGAACCTTCAGGCATTTGACGTTCATACATGACGTTCATTAAATAGAATCATGGTTCAAGCCTGGAACCTTCAGTTCGGAAGTCTTACCATCCGGCCATCGTGTTTAGGCTAGTTGTTTTAATGCCCCGTTTTCAAGCAACATTAAGGCTGTTTTTTCACAAACCCCGTAATTTTAAACAGCAGTCAGATGACGAGGATGGAATTTACATCTACAAGCTTTTTTACAAGACCACACCAGTAGTAGATCGTTTAGACCAGATTGATTTAACGTGGACCAGACACACTTACACGACAATTCTTCTATGGAGTATTGGTTTTGGTCAGTTTCAAAGCAAAGACATAACCATCAAATCACCATGAGCCTATGAAATTTAAAGAAAGGAGGGTATTGAATACTTTTTAGATGATTATGTATAAAATGCGGAATATTGTAGGCAAATTGCGTCATGTGAAATATACAGCTAAAAATATTTTATTTCTCTAATTGTTATGTAGGTCAAACAATCTGATGTACAGATACTCAGTTTGGTGCAAATTTAAGTTTTGGGTAATAGATATTCATCGAAAAAGAATATTGACAACTTTCATAGTATAAATGAAATGTAACCGATACTATAGTTTTCTTTCCCTTCAATAACTACAAAACATTTACCACAACAACGACTATTTTTAAGCCATTTTAAAATCAAAATAAGACGTTGGTACTTACGTGTTAGACAGTCTTTGCCAACGATCGCCAACGGTTTAGTAACTCATTGGCGACGGATTTGACTTTGGCGATAAAGATCAACAGATTAAACCATTGCCGGATTGCAAAAATTGGAGGTTTAGCAGCTCAATGGCGACAACTAAAAATTTGGCGATAAAGTTGGACAGTCTAAAACTTAAGTACCAAAACGTTTTACTGGTAATCATCTTTTTGGCATTGCATGTACTCGCCTTGCGACATTATTATACATATTACTCATTATTCCTGCTATGTAATAAAGGATTAACCTTAAAATTTACCGAGAATAGATCCTCCCCAAAAAATCGGATACTGTATTTACACAATATGTAATCCAGTAAATCAGATATTTTTTAGTTTTGTTTCCAAAAACTACCTTTTCCATGTATTTATAACTTAAATATTTGCCTTGATATTTTAATCTGTGCAAAAAGATTATAATTTAAATTTTAATGACAAATATTTCCACCAGTTTTACAGATAAAACTACAAAACTTTTTACTGTGTTTTTAAAATTATACATCTTACATTTTCTTATTGAATTTTTAACTTACTGTTTTGTCTAATCGATCTCCTTTATATTTTGGTTTACTTTCGTTACTTTTTAATTCCGCCTGTAGGAGCACTGTAATCTGTCCCAATGAATTCGACATGTCCAATTCATTATATGTGCAGGTTATTTCATTTGCTATACGAGACACTATTTAAAATTTAAATGCTTTCAACGATCTTTACCGATCATCCTGTATGTATTGTTAACAACACAATTAATTGATTAGTATGTATATAGGTAGATAAAAAAATGAATCAGTTTAACATATTGTGGAGTTATGATGAATAATAGACAATTACTAGGTAGAATAGTCAAAATCAGTAACTTATGAATTCACATTTTTAATGTTTATTCATTAACAAGCATACTTGTTCATTAACAAACATACTTATTCATAACAAACATACATATTTATTCATTAACAAGCTTACTTATTCATAACAAACATAATACTTATTCATAACAAACGTACATACTTATTCATAACAAAATACTCAACTAACATTTTTGATCATTAACAAGCATACTTGGATCAGTATAGCCTAGTTGGTAGAGCATTGGATTCACATCCCTTGAGTTTCGAGTTAGAACTCTCGAAGACTCTCCGTGTGTGTGGTGGCCAGTGCACGTTAAGCCTGTCATCGTCACAAAGTCCTCCATATCGAGAATGATACAACTGAAGAGACGGGATCAGAGGTGATGGTTCTCTGCTCCAGTTATGAATTACGATCTGTGGATGAATAAATTAAATGCATGAATGAAGTCCACCTAGTAAAAAGGGTTTGTGACATGTGTGAGCTGTAATTCAGACTTCTTCCCTCGGGTTCACAGGGATGCATACCCACAGAAGCTACTGCACCCCTCCTTTCGTTTAAGGGTACAATGGACGATGAAAATGTAAAAAAATCGATGAAATTTGCTATATTTTTATTTTGATCTTTTATGTATATTTAAACTGTAAGTTATCGTTTGGAAAAAAATTATTTTGATATCTTAATTAGTTTGCTCAATATCACTGTTTTGTTATTGTTATTAGGATGCCACGCCCACTTGTTTTCGTTTGGACAGCTGCTGTAAAAAAAGTTTCGTTTTCCTCCAAGCGCTCTAGTGTATCTAATTTTTAATTCTGACTTTATGCTGTTGTTTTTGTTTTGGCAGATGTTAAAAACTTCTACTTTTTCTTTCTTTTATTGTTTGTTTTGGTTTGTTTATTCGTTCGTCGTATATTTCATATTCGAATTGCTCGTTTTAGTTTCTTCGAAATTAGATAAAAAAGCAGTTCTATTCATGGTTAAAATTAAAGTTTACTCTATTTTTAATTATCTTTTTTTGTTTTTGTTTTTCTAAATTTTGTTTTAAAAAGAATTTAATCAGTTTTCACTTCCAAAAGCCTAATAGGTCGTCCAAATAAAAGCAGACAAAGTTTGAAAATGATAAGATATAATGGACAAAGAAATCATTTGATTCATAACCAAGCAATTCTAATGGCATTTTGGAAGTTTCTACCAAATGCAATAAACCTGAAATATTGAATTCATCATCTTAAAATTGTGTATAATAGTTACATTGTTCTGTGCAAACACTTTAGTATTCTTTTTTGAAGAATATTCATTGTCATGAATTTCAGGAAAAATTTCTTCAAATAATTTAAGCAATTTTTTTTTGTTTATTCTTCAAAACTGTGTCTATCCTGTGCTAAATATGGTAAAGAATTTGGTTCTGTATTTAGGGAGGAACTTACAGAAAAAAATCTTTGAAGTGAGCAACAAAGTTCTAAAGCCCTTCTTTTCTCGACAAAGAAAATATATCAAAATTTGATTGCTGATTTATTATAACTCAGAAAAAAATAGTTAATCATATAAAATAAATCTTATAAGCATGTATCATATTGTCATCATATAATAACAATAAAATGAAAAAAAATTCAAAAAATCAGCACATGTCAAATTAGAAGAAAAACTTGAGGATATAATTTATGCAGCAGGTGTATCTTGATTTGCTTCAAAATTTGTATGTTTATGGCTGTATAGATAGTTTAAAAAAGTTATATGAATATACATTAATCTTTGTGGCTTATTAAATGTTATTAAGCAAGCCTAATTTTTATTTGAACTTTTTTTAATTGAAAAAAAGGAGTTGGCTTTACTACACCAGAAGTATTTACTTTATATGTTTTGTGGATTCTTACAAATATATTATAAATCTATGGATGTATATATTGCAGAAAATAAAGAATTTTTTATAAACTTAAATATTTAACATATTTAAGTTGTTTCAATTCTGTTTCTGATCTGTAGAAACCATTGAAATGTATTTTTAGCTCTTTCTCAAAATGAAATTTTATGATGCTGTCCAAATTTTCAAATACTCCATGCGCATTATATTTTTAGTTACAACTCTGAAACTTTTATCTTATGCTGTATGAACATATGATAATATAATTTTGCATTTTAAGATAAATTATGTGGTTTATATTTTTTATTGAAGATCTCAAGTAATATTATTGCAATGATTTTTTTAAAATTTTGAAACAAAGTCAATAATTCCAAGTTTTAAAAGAAAAATCATATTTTGAATTAATTTAAACATGCAAAATATTTTGTAGAATTAAAAAATGTATCTGAAAACACTGAAATAGTTGATTTATGTTCTATTTTTATGCGCATGGAACAATTTGAAATTCTACAATATTTTCATTTTAAAAAAATGTTTTTCTAACAAAATTAAAAAGTTATCAATAAATTTCGATGAAATTTTTATTGATGCATTAGATTGATAAAATGCATTTACCATGAAAATTTCAAAACAATACCTCAAAAATTGAGAAATTTTGGTTTCAACGTCCATTGTACCCTTAAAGTGGAACATGAGAACAACATTAAAAAAGATTTAAACGAAATCCACTGTGCATATTTCAATGTATAATGTCAGAATATAATTTCTTGAATGGCCAAACACCACGTGCTTGTGCGAGTTAAATTATATTTTTATTCATTTTAATTGCTTCGTTGAATGAGTCACTTTAGTATTGCAAACGATCCAAAAAAAACTTTGCCTCGCATTTATTGTTTAAAATAGTATCACATTTCCTGTTTATTTCATTTCATATAATCGCGTGCTCAAAATGGCATTTTTGTAGGTTTAATTAGTTGCAGTCATTAACTTATTTTTTGTCATTGGAGTTTTGGTAAATGCAATCTGAACGTGTTATTAAAAGCTGATGTTTTAAGAAGCTTGTGCAGATAGTAAAATTTCAATTTTTTTGCTTTCGGGGTTTTTATTTTATTTTATTTTTGTCCAACGGATTTTTGTCTACCTCCTTCCCAAAATAACATCATGTTCTGACATGATAGGAAAGACTAAGTTTTTATTATAGGCATAGACCTTCTAAAGCTTTTACAGGAATTATTATTATATATACGTCTATACTTTTTATCATATGTTGTTCAATACTTTTCCATTTACTGCTTTTGTATTAACAACAATATTTACTGAATTTCCAAAAGGTCGAATCATAGATACAAATAAGCATGTCATAATCTCAACTTTTTTGTAGTCAATTTGTTAAATGACAAACCCTTAAAGGGGAGTTTTTAAATAACTAAAAGTTATATATCAATTCGTCATATCAGAACAATCTTAAAAAAATCTCTTTAACAGAAGGGTGGATCTCAACTTATGATTGATTAATGTCGGATGTCTGGATGTAATTTATAAGGGCAGATCACTAGAAAAGCATGATATATCTTTCAAGTCTCATTAGTGATATGATGTGAAAGATAACATTGATGAAGTACTCAATAACAAAGACATTTCACGTGTTATCAGCTGAAACTTTAGGAAAAAAACCCATAGTAATCTATAATGAATGCAGTTAAATGAATGGTTTGAGAAGATACCAATCCTTAAAAATTGTGGGAAGATATTTTTTTAAAACTAAATGATTTGCTTTTAAAAGGGTCTTTCCATTAAATATGCTGTTAAATGTATATTTTAAAATGGTATTTCTTTTGGATATATTATATTATATTTACAATTAACGCATCAACATTTTCAAATAAATCAATTGCGAAAAGGGTAACATGTATTATATTAGTTTTATTCTCTTACGTACAAAATATACAAAGAAACAAATATTAAAATGTTCAAAAAAATTCGACTCGACATTTTGACATATCTCCAGGTAACAATCTTCCCAAAAACCGAAAGACAGATGTTTTGGAATGTATTCCATCTCTATGTGATTTATTTCCGATTTTTGTGAACTTAATGTTAAAATCATTTCACTTAAAGTTATCAATAAATGTCAGATGTCCGGCGTATAGATAATCCATCACAGCTATAAATAGTTGAAAAGAATCTTTTAATATATCAAATAATTGATGTTTCCTACACTTTTAAAATAATAGAAATGTTATAGTCACAAGATATAAAGTGGTGTTATTCATTTTTATGAATACAATAATTGAAGAACGTTTTGAGTAAGAAATGGAATTTGGTAAAAGATACATGGTGTCCATAATTAAACTTTAAAGTAGTCTACAGACGAAATTATTGTTCAGAAAGTTATGAAAATTTGTATAGAGCATAAAGATATGTTAACTTATTTGAGCAAATAAAAAAAAGTTTAAACTTTCACCACCAGGGGCAGTTTGTTACACATTTAGTATATCTTTGACGAATTTAATTACAACAAAACATGTTCAACATGACAGACATCATTTTGCAATACCATCTGGAGTCGTAAGATAGCATGTTCCACAGTTGAAATTAATGTGTTTAGGAAATAGAAAGAATACCCCTGAGATGCTTCTATTAAAATCAGGTAAATTTTTTGTATTATCATAGATTATCAGATGTTTCAAATTCAAAAGTCACATGCATTTAGGTCTGGTGACCAGGGAGTCCATAGATCATGAAAGTAAAATGATCAGGGAGAATGTCCTTTGCAGAAAAGGCTATTGTGTGAAGGAGCCCCATCGTGACGTTCTCCTAAATCATTTTACAAGAAAAAAAAATGTGTCATCAGCTAGTTTTTTTCGTGATCGGGAAATTTTAAACTACTTTTTCATTCCTTCAAACAAATTCCCATCCTTTCATTATGTTCTATACAAAATTTCATAACTTTCAGAACAATAGTTTCACCTGTAGACAACTTTAAAGTAGAGTTGTTTGATTATTGATACCCTGTACATATTCTAAATGATATATTTCAGTCAAATTTGGATAGAACCCACTCATTCGAAATGTTGTCCGTCCGGCTATCCGGAAATCTATCCAAACTTTTTACTCAGAAATAACTTACAATTGTTCAGAAATATTAATCACTGGCATGAATTTAGGATTTTTACTTAAACTATCACGTTATCATTGGCGAGTTATTTGGCGATTAATTGGCAATTTTCATAACCAATTTATCAAAACTTTCACACAAAACTGTACTTTGTCGTTCCAAAATCCCATTCAAAATTTGTTATAATTAAGTCATTTTCTTTTTAAATTATTTTTTTTAAATTTTTCTAAGAGTACAAATTGACAAATTATCAAATTTTAATAGGGGAAGTTTGTTAATTTGATTTGGCCCAAAATTTGATGTTCTAAATTATAGATATTAATCATGTACATCTACTGTTAACTATATAATTCTCTTCATTTTGTTGTTATCTTGCTAAATTATATTCGGTTAGTCGATAAAACTTTCTGCTATCGGATTTCGATGAATATTTACTAGAATTTACAAATTTGGTATATAGGTCATATGAAAATTTTTATCCATCTAGTACAAGCGTTTTTGAGTTCTCTTCTTCACAGACAGACAGGCAGGTAAAAATTTCCCTAATAATTTGTTCTTCGAACTTTGTGAGGTCTGTACTTTCTTTATGTATTTCTGTATTATAGTTACTGTATTTTCTTTAAACTACGTATACTAGAAAGCAATAATAAGAGAAATTGTACTATTTATTTTAGATTTAGAATTTATTAATTATTTTAAGGACATATATTTTAATTACTGTATTTTTTTATACTATATATACTAGAAAGCAATAATTAGAGAAATTGTACTGCTTATTTTGGATTGAGAATGTGACTATTTTTTTGTTGGTTTTTCCGGTTGGTTTTCATCATGAACATATTTAAATATTTTAAATCATTAATCTCAAATATATCTTTTTCAAACAATTAATATTTAATACATTATATTAATAGCAAACATTTTATTTCGTTATCCTTACTGGCCTCAAAAAAGAGTTATTTTCCTTTTAAAAGTAGTTTAATAACATTTTACAATGCTATTCAAAGCTATCTCAAAAAAGTTAACGTGCCTAAAGCATTTCTTTTCCTTTTTTTTTAATATTCTCGTTCTCGAATTTCGTAAAGGGAAAATTTCTAAATTCTAAAACTCTATAAACGTAGCATTAACTTATGCATTACTTATTCAGGGCAATATGTAGGGAAATTGTTATGCACATAGGGATAAAATAAGAGATAAAGTAAGTCCGCAACTTCTATTTGAATGAATGTTCCTTCCTGACGTCATTATTCATTTTTCATCCGGGGTACTTCCCGTCGTTTCATGGAGTGGGATAAAAAGAAATCTGAAGAAGAAATGTAAGGTATTTACATTTTAAAAGCCTTACTCCTTTTTTGCAAGAACTTTAGAATATTCTCGAATAATTGAATTATTATATTAAATAAAAATATAAACATCATTTTAAATTGTGTTTTTAACTCTTACGTTTCCTTACCAAATTACTTTTAAAAATTTCTTTAATGTATTAGTATAAATTCTAAGCGTTTTATACTGACGAATTATTTTATTATATTTAAAATAAACCTCTATAATATTAAAAATAAAAATTAGAATGAAATCTACTATGCATATTTCAATGTATCATGCTAAAACGTAATTTCTTGAATGGCCAAGCACCACGTGCTCGTGCAAGTTAAATTATATTTTTATTCATTTTAATTGTTTGATTGAATGAGTCCCTTTAGTATTGCAAACGATGCAAAAAACTTTGTCCCATTATTGTTTAAAAATATATATATGACATTTCCTTTTTATTTCATTTCATATAATCACGTGCTCAGAATGTCTTTCCTCTAGGTTTTATTTGCTGTAGTCATCAACTTATTTTTTTAATCAGAGCTTTAGTAAATGCGATGAAACACGTTATTAAAAGCTGGTTTTGTGATATGCTCGTTCAGTTAATTAAATTTTCATTTTTCACCTACGAATTTTAGTTAGCGTCAAAAATCTCATCCCAAAAACAACAGCATATTCTGACATGATAACATATTAAATTAATTGTTTTAGATTTGTTTCCTCATAATAAAAAGTCTTCAAAACTGACTTCATAAAATTTAATGAATTCCTGTCTAATAATTTTTTTATGATTATAATAAAAACTTGGTAATGCTTATAATTTTTTGTTAACATGATTATGGATTTCGCACAAAATTGAGTATCTATTTAGACTATTTTCAATTAAATTTTTCTTATCAGATATCTTAAAATCTTATTTCAATCATGTTGAATAATTCCGAATCGCTCTCGTTTAAATTATTGTTTCCACTTTCAATCAATTAGGAAATAGTCCATCGGTACTTAAGTATTAGACCGTCTTTCTCAACGATCTCCAATGGTTTAGTAACTCATTGGAAATGGATTTAATTTTGGCGATAAAGTTGGACGGTCTTATACGTAAGTAACAGTCAATCCTAATCATATTTGTTCTAATATCATACGTAATTCTCTCTAGGTTTGTTAAATATACAATAAAAAAATTAATTTATCCTTTTTAGTACATTTTTAGATATTTATTTTTTCAGAACTAATAAAGATTGATTGTTTTTTAGATGAGGTTTTGGCGTTTACGAAAATCTGCATGCTTAAAGAAAAAATAAAATACATCAGCTAAAGAAATATTATCTGCACGAGCATCTCAAAAGTCTGTTTTTATTAACGCGTTGCCATTGCATTTACCAAAGCTCTGATTTTAAAAAAAAATTAGTTAATTACTACAGCAAATAAAACCTAGAAAAATATAATTTTAATCGCGTGATTATATGAAATGAAATAAATAGGAAGTGTGCTATTTTTTAAAACAATAAATGAGACACAAAGTTTTTTGGATCGTTTGCGAAACTAAAGTGACCCATTCAATGAAAAAATTAAAATGAATAAAAATATCATTTAACTTGCATGAGCAGGTGGTGTTTGACCGTTCAAGAAATGATGTTCTGACATGATACATTAAAATATGCACCACAGATTTCATTTCAATCTTTTCATTTGGAATTAAAATCCGATTTTTTCATGATTTGCCCAAAATCTGAAAGACGTATTTTAGAATTTAAGGCTTAGCAAAAGATTTTGTGTGATGTGTACAAATATACTCTGTAGATAAAAAAAAGCACTTGACTGAAAGCCATTAAAGAAACTGTCGATCTTACCTGGGTAAACCCCTTTTTAGTCCACAATCTTTTCCTTTAACGCAGCGGGGATCTACTCTTGACAGTCTTGTCCTACTACTACCTGAAACTTTTCATTTTTCTTGTTTAAAGGAAAGTTAGATTTCTGAGTCGAAAGGATTTTCTTTCGCTTCAACTCAACTTTCCTTCTTCCTTAAGAATCAGAGATTTGTTTTGGGTTTTCTTTCTTTTTTTTTCTAACATGAAGTTTTTGAGTTTAATTTATGTAAATTGCTTTATCCAGTTTGTTCTTACTTGATAGCCCTATTGTTTAGTTAGAATTACATAAATGGTTATAACAATTAATTTTATTAATGGCATCTTAAAAATGTAAATCTATAAGATAATGATTTAAGATTAATTATCATTGAATTACTTTTACATTTTAAGTATAAAATATTATAAAGAGAAAATGGAGAATTCTTGTAAAAAAGGGACCTATTGATTTTGGTAACCAACAAGCTTTATTGAATTCATTGAATGAACAGTCATACCAGAATCTTCGACCCGCCAGCAGGCCCATGGAGTAAACCATAAAAATGACTGACCGGACAGCCGCAGCAGCAGCACTAGTGGTAATTGTGGTTGAGTCATACCGGTCATCACAAGTTACGGTACAACCATTCCAGTATGAAGTACATCTTTTCATCGACAGTAGGAGCTTAACCGTACCCATAAGAGTACCTTACAGGGTAGCTAGATCAAACCATCATGCCGGGAGCCTCTTTTCCTCATTTTGAGGTGCCTACACAGGGGGGAGTCTAGGAATAAACAGAAAACAATCATTGATTTAGGTAAGATTGATTCTCTTTTTAAACAGAACATGAAAATGAAACAAATCGCACTTAATGGGTTGTGTATAGTTGGATGCAAGGTGACATGTATCACATGTTCCAAGAAAACATCGAAGGGAAGTCTGTTATCAGTCACCACGTTTCCATTGAAAAAAATAAGTTAAAAATATTAGTAGCAATGTTCATAAATTCTATCATACATTTCATATATCCGTATAGTTTCGGACATGCTTTAGCAACTAATTGACTGTCTTTTGAGTTTTTCTTATTTGAGTAGATGGACATGAGGTCGGAAAAACTTATAGAGCAGTTTGCCATTTTTGCTACTAAATCCCACCTAATTAAGTGTTTCGAGAAAAAATCACGGCATCAAATAGGAACTGAGATTGAGGCATTAACACCCTCCGTACATACCTTTCCTTGGGAAGCACATTCCCTCATTAATAGGGAACTAAGGGTAAGCCATTACCGTCCTCGGTGCAACCCCTTCCGTAGAAATCATGTTCATTTATTAATCGGGAACTAAGACTGAATCATTGCCATCCTCTGTTCAACCTTTCCCTTGGGAAATATATTTTCTCCTTAATCGGAAACTGAGTTGAGTCAATACCGTCGTCGATACAACCTTTCCTATGGGAAGCATTTCGCCTGATTAATCGGGAACTAATGTTGAACTATTGCCGTCCTCCATACAACCCTTTCAATGGGAAGCAAGTCCCCTGATTAATAGGGAACTAAGGTTGAACAATTACCGTCCTCTATGCAACACTTTCCGTGGAAAGCACGTCCCCTGATTAATCGGGGATTAAGGTTGAATTTTTACTGTCCTCTATGCAACCCTTTCCATGGATACCATGCCCCCTGATTAGTCGAAAACTAAGGTTGAGCTATTACCGTCCTCCACAAATCCTTTCCAATTGGAAGCACGTCCCCTCATTAATCGGGAACAAATTTGAGCCATTGCCATTATCAGTACATCCCTTCCCATGGGAAGTACGTCCCCTCATAATTAGGAGATAACCTTCCCATTATTTCTGTACCCACCCAAGTGCCGAGAATCAGCCACTGTGCTAGAAATTTCTCATCTTTATTTCTTGGGTGCTCCCACCAATGAAAGCAAAAAACTTTTATTACTTTCCGGGCTTGATATTTCGATATTTGAAACTCAATTTTGCAATAAATTCTTCATAATTGTAAAGCTGCTATACAATAAATTTTATGCCCACCTTCATTTAATTTAAGTTAGCTAAATTAAGAAATATAAAGGTTCCAATACAGATGGAACATATGTCGTTATTTTACTAGGAATCGCAACTAAAATATCCGTTCTAAGATATCTCAAGGTTTCCTTTTAAAGCTGAGACTAATAAAAGAACTAAATTAATCTCAATCATTCATTGTTAAAATCTTCTTTTATCCCTTCTCTTATCTTGTGAAATAGCTGTCAAGTTTTCATATTTAAATAAATGCCATAATACAATGGATATAGCTTATATAACGAACTGAAAAATGTAAATTTACGTATTAAATGATAGGCTTAATAAGCATTTGCATTTTCCTCCGCATGATACATCTTCTTAATAGTATTTACTCTAAGTATTTTATGTACATTACGTGAAGACTTAATAATAATGATTTAGAATACTTCAATAATATTATGCTGGTTGTTCGTTTAAAAATTTTTTAAAAATTTAACTATATAATAATTATATTTGTGTTTTTTTATAAATTATATTAGTTTGAGAAAAACACTTTTGAGAACGATACACAGAATATAATATATTCGTCTTTTACGTGATATTGTTATAGCATTTTATTAATGTAATCCAAAGTATAGTTTAAGTATAGAAGAAAATAAATTTTCTGAGACTCGATTTCAAAACTTGTAGGGAATCAGAGCAATTGAGCAATATCTTTTCTTTCTACCGATTTTGAGAAACAATTATCTGATCATTTTTCATACTTTGTTATATATTTTTCAGAATTACTCAGTTTTACTTCCCAGTTTCATGTTCATGAATTCTGAATCATTCATTTTTGTATCTACACTTCAAAATAATCAATCAATTTTTATTTCTATCTGGATTTGTGTTTTTAAATGATTTTGGAATGAAATGAAGGAATAAAAAACTGGGGGTTTGTTAAAAAATGATTTTATTTCTGTTTCCAGATAACTTTTTATAAATTCAAATGGAATTTGAGCATGAAAATAATTTATTTTTTTGTTTTCAAGAAATAGTTTCACCGTAATTATGAACTTATTTGAAACCGGAGCCAAAATAATCCATCTCAATTTCGATTTACAATTGGTATTTAAATTTTTGATAGATCTTTCACATAAAGTTTAAAAATGACAACCGCTATTTTGCAATCAATTTTTTTTATAAATTCGGAAACAAATTTGTAAAGTATTTCATTTCTCATTTTCAGAAAAATTTTCAAAAAGAAAATTGATTGTGAATGAAACAGTTCTTTAAAAATAAAACCTTAATTTCAAGGATTTCGGAATTTACAATTGAAACATTACATGAATTCTGATCCTCAAATATACTTGAAGAAATATACCATTACAAATATTGAAAAATTTAAAATAAAACTACAAAAAGAGCCTATTTATTTTTAGAAATAGGAATTATAATAATTTTAAAATTTTATTTAGAATTGAGATGAAAATATATTTTCTGAAAACTAAAGCAGTTTGAAAGATATGCATTGCAATATAAAGATAAGATAAGTAAAGTTTATCGACGAATAGCTGGGAGGATAAAATTTTACAAAAAATGTATTCTATAAAGCTAATTACTTTAAATAAATTTAAATAGTTGATGCTTTCTAAATGTCATGTGACAGAATCAATGTATGTATGTATGTATATATATATATATATGAATGTGAGTAGAACAAAAACGAAATTAGAAATTTGTCAGGTTAATCGAAGGAACCAAAAGAAGTTAATAAGAAATCCGGCCTGATGACTTTCTCAAGGATCAACATCAGGCAGGGATTCCAAAAAGGGATTATTTTTTGCGGTAAAAGATTAGAATATTGTCTGAATATAAACTCAGTTGTGACCAGAAAATCCTTGAAATTAAGGCCTAAAAGAAGCACCAAATGTTACAAGTATCAAATTATATGAAAATTACAGAAACAAATAAAAACAGACAATCTTTAACTTTAAATTTATTTAACTTAAAACTTTAAAACTACAATCTTTTTAAGTTTGTTAATGTTTATAAAATTGCTT
>JAOUZG010020552.1:809682-828542 GCA_026289955.1 Argiope argentata
TTAGAAGTTAGAAAGGAAAGTTTTACAGTCATGCTTAACTTCGAATTAAAAAATGTTTTTAAGAAATTGTTCAAAAAGCAGCTTGCCGTTATCCGAAATGTATTAATGCCTATTTGGTTTTTAGTTAAAATGGCCAATGTGTGCGTATATTTGTACAATACTAATAGATATACAGACATTCGTCTTATTACTTGCACAACGAATCTATTAGTATCTGTTTTGTTAATAAATAGCTTAAATTTAAAACTCACTTAATTCAATCTTCTTAAAAATGAATTCTTATTTACTATAATCAATAATCATTTTTCATTTCCATTAGCTAAAGATTGTATAATACATCAAAAAATAAGCCTGTAATAGTAGATGTGAACTAGAAATCTCACTAATTTCAATAAATAATAAAGTTGTTGTTGTTACTAATGACACTTGTCATGGACAACCACGCGGTCGGCCGTCAGCGATTTTAAGCCGAATGAGCATTTCTTTTTTTGAAGTAGTGTCAACTAAGGCTAAGAGTACGACATAGCCACAGACGTATCACAGCCGCTTTTTACAGGGAGGCACATTCACACACATTAGAGATGAAGCTAAGAACAACCATGCCCGAACCGGGACCGGAACCCAGGATGTCCAGCTCTCGGGGAAGACGCGCTACACCTATGCCAGGACGCTAGCATAAATAGTTATAAATACTTTTTTTATTTAGTAATGCTACTATTTTATTTCCATTTCTCTTATATAAGTTTAACACGACCAGGGACCTTTAAAATGTTTTTTTTTTTGCAATTTTCACCTTAGCGATTTGAAATTTCACAGGCATTAAGAGTAATACTATAAGAGATGACTCACAAAATTGTAAAGCATTATATTAATTTCTTTATGAGTTAGGGGAATTAATATAATTTATATTAGTGATAAATAACGTTAACGAAAAATGTCCCGGGCACTCCAAATTTTTTCGAAAGTGTTCTAATTTTTATTATTACTTACTCTAACAATTTTGAAACAAAAGTTGGGATTAAACTTGAAGTTTGAGTGCGGAATATCAAATTAATCACTATAATAACTTAAAACTACTGATTTTTTTTTTAAAAAAAGTTTAAGTAGTTTTGAGTTATCACATTGGTTAATTTTGATATTTCGCACTCAAACTTCCAGATTAACCCCAACTTTTGTTTCAAAAGGCTTAGAGTAAGTAATAATAAAAATTGGATTGTTTTCGAATAAATTTGGTGCGCCTGTAATATTTTTCATTCACGTTATTTATCGCTAATTTTATATTAAATTAACCCCCTAATTCATAAATAAACTAATATATTGCTTTAAAATATTATGTGTTATCTCCTATAGTGTTAGTCTTAATACCTGTGAAATATCAAACTGCTAAGGTGAAAATTGCAAAAAGTAATTTTAAAGGTACCTGGTCACCTTAATATTACAAATCTCCTTAGTAAATACTTAACTGTAATTAAACAGAGAAATAATAAAATATTAATACTGCTTCCATTAATGAACGCATAGATTTGCTGTGCCAATTAATTCATCAAGCAACAGAAGCACTGCCCTGTATTATCTGGTTTCTCTCATGATTTTATTGTGTGTCACTTTAGAATAAATATTACCATGATAAAACAAATAACCACCAAAAATTTCCGCTTAACAATTTTCCATTACTGAATTCTCAATAAAAAAAAGTTGCGGGCTAAATTTCTACTGTAACTCTTTATTTAATTAGAAGCTTATTAAATAACTTTGACTCTTCCCATTTTGAAGCAAATAGCATTTTCAACTGAGGTACTTATTCTAGATTCTGAGCCAATTATATACAGCGCGCCATTGAATCTAAGCTCATTATGCTAGCTTTTCGTCACGTGACCAATTTATCCGATCTAATTTTCCATGTGACTTACTTCAAATTTAGACATTTGTCATTAGAATTAGACAAATTAGACATTTGTCATGTTAAGAAGAGAGACAGAGACAGTTTGTGAGATTAAAGGAATTTCATTTTCATAATTGAAATATCTGGGAAATTCCAAAAACATGCAGTAGATGAATACATCTCTTCCAATTATTGAATTCTACACTTTTATTAAACATATACTAATGCTTATTTTATTTAAATTGTTGGTTACTTAAATATAAAGATTTTTAAAATCCTAGATTGTAATTGATGAAAACATGATCAAATTTGAAAAAATAATCAAAATTTGAAAAATAAATAATGATTTATCATGGACTGTATTAAAATTTAAAATTTATTCTTAAATTTTATATTTTTAAGTATGCTAGCTGAAATTTAAAAGGAATTATTCCAAGTATTTTTACATTTGCAAAACAATGGTAACTAGTAGCAGAAAGCTATTGGAATCAAAAATGTCTGCACAATAAATTTTAGAACAAAAATCGGGTATTTTGTATAGTTGGGACAGTTTGTAGGATATTCGGAAAACATAAATGAGAAATTAATTAAATTAGCTGGATAGTTCCTTTAATCCTGCAATCCTTTATCCTTTAATAAACTTTAATAATTTTATTAAATCTATTATTAATAAATGAGAAGTTTTGAAAGGAACAATTAGTGTGGTATCAGGTAGTTCATTCTTTTTCTTTTAATATAATCTAAATAGGTGATAAATAAATCGGAAATCTTGATATTATGAGAAAAAAAATGTTACAAAATTTATCTGGGGTATGCAAAAAAAAATTAATATAACACATAAATTGCGAAAAAACAATCTTTGTTCCACAATAAAATAAGAAATTATGTTAAGAAGTACACGAAGTATATACATAAAATATTAATTTTAGAAATAAAATACATAAAATATTAATTTTACATAAAATATTAATTTTTGAAAACACTATAGATAGTTATACACTGGTGTGCAAAACTTAAGCAACAAGTGGTTTTTCGGCCACAGCTCCCCAACAAAGTATAAGATAGCCATGAAATTGCAGTATAATATGCACGTAATTCAGTAGAAAGACTACTTGTATGCAAATTTTAGAAATAAAACGTCGTAGGTGATGTAAGTGTACGTAAACCTTGTGGGTCGGCGCGCGCAGGTCAAAGCTGTGATAAAAGGATGAAGAGCACCGTAGTTAAAGACATTCGCTGCAAGTGCAAGTGATTTGTTTTGTGAAACACGTCTTCAAGAAATCATTTAGACGACTTTACTCGAGGAAGAATGATTGGGAAGCTTGAAGAGGGGCGTAGTGTGACCAGTGTCGCCGAAGAGTTCGGGATCAACAAAAGTGTTGTTTCTCGTGCTTGCAATGTCTTTAAAACTACTGGTACAGCTGTTCGGAAGGTTGGTGGTGGCCGTCCAAGGAAAACAACACCAACAGATGACCGTTACATTGTCGTACAGGCGAAAAGAAACCGTTTTCAGTCAGCGAGCGCCATATCTCAGCAACTGTGCACAGCCACAGGACGACAAGTATCAAGATTTACAGTGGCCAGACGCCTTCACAAAGGTGGCTTATTTGCTAGACGTCCTGAACGCTGCATACCTTTAAAAGTTAGCCATCGGCGGCACCGTTTAGAGTGGTGCAGAGAACACGAAACCTGGACACCTCATCAATGGAGTCGTGTCCTCTTCACAGATGAGAGTCGTTTTAGTGCTACAAGCGATTCTCTACGTCAGTTGATCTGGAGAGAGGTTGGAGCTCGATTTCATCCCAATAACATCGTGGAAAGAGATCGTTACGGTGGTCCTGGAGTTCTCGTCTGGGGTGGCATTATGTTGAACGGGCGGACTGAGCTTCAGATCTTCGACCGAGGTTCTGTAACTGGAGATCGCTACTGCAATGAGGTAATCCTACCCCACGTGCGTCTGTTTCGAGGGGCCATTGGACCAGACTTCATTTTTATGGATGACAATGCACGGCCACACCGTACTGCTAATGTTCAAGAGCTACTGGAAAGTGAAGATATCAGACGAATGAATTGGCCAGCTTACTCTCCAGATCTAAATCCCATAGAGCATGTGTGGGATGCATTAGGGAGACGTCTTGCGACACGACAGTATCCTCCTGGTAACACCCATCAGCTGAAAGATGCGTTAAAGGAGGAATGGAGACGTTTACCCCAAGAACTCCTGGATAATCTGGTGCTTAGCATGGAGAGACGATGCCAAGCAATAATTGCAGCAAGGGGAGGGCATATCCCATACTAGAGAACATCTGCCAGTTGTACTTACGCTTCTTCAGGCAATAATGTGTACCGCCACTATATGTCAAATAAAGCCTTTTTTTGTTCCATACCCTACTTTAAGCTTTATATTCATTTCTGCGCCATTATTCTTTCACTATCGTTTAAGTACAAAATAATGTACATCATATTCAAATTTCATGTCAATCGGTTGATTTCTTGTAGAGTTATGACAAAAAACGCACTTGTTGCTTAAGTTTTGCACACCAGTGTATAATGAAGTTTAAAAGAGATTTTCTGCAGAAATGGGTGTTTTTCTTTCTCAGTTTAATTTTTAGGATAAGCCATTGAATGCATCTAGAATATAAACATCTGATAGAAATAGTGACATAAATCTTGTATTTTCTAGAATCTTGTGCTCTATGCTTAGTTATAAACTGCAATGTCAACATCGATGGTCAATAATCTGGCATTGAATCAACATCCATCAAAAAATTTGCAGATCTTTCTTCTATGTTATGAAAATAATTGCAAGTGGAAATTATTTAATTGTTTTATAATAATGTATAGTTTTCCATTCTCAAACATTTTAATACTGCCATTTCTTATAAATTTTTAAATTTGTATTCCAATATTATTAATTTTTTTTTCAATTTTAAGCATTACAAATAACTTCTATAAGCGAAAATATTTTAAAAGCACCTTAAGTGATATCAGAGCATATGAAATTGATATTTCTATCAAAAAGAAATATTCTAGAAAATAATGATGATGACGCATCCGCTTTACAACTGAAGAAAGGGTGCAGTAGTGTCTGAGGGCTTGGACCCCTGAGCACCCAAGGGCAGAAGTCGGAATTCTAGCTCATATAAAGATGACACACTTAACACATTCACTTGCACAGCCCTTTTTTGCAGGGGGGAGGCATATTCACTCATCTCACAAATAGTTGTTGTTACTTATGACACTTACCATATTGGACAAGCCCCTCGCTGATACTGCAGCAGATTTAAGCCGAAAGGAGCGTCTCTTGTTTTTGAAGTAGCCGTCAACTAGGGCCAAGAGTACGGCTTAGCTTCACACTCACCACATTTGCTTGCACATCTCCTTTTTACCGGGGGGCATATTTACCCATGTCACAGATAGCCCATAGAAGAACAGCCATGCTCAGACCGTGACTCGAACCTGGGATGCCCAGATCATCTCTGCGCTGGGACACCGACCTAGGTAGCGATGATTTTTTTTCAATAGAATTCTGCTGTTACTTAGGGAACTTGACATGGACAAGCCTCAATGATACATCAGCAGATTTTAAGCCGAATATATACGTCTTTTGTTTTTTATAAGTAGCGCCATCTACGGAGAAGAGTACATACACGCCACAACTCCTGACTTGAAACTGAAGACTTGAAATAGAGAACGATCACCTCTGACCCAGTACCGCCCAGGGATATTACTATCGATATGGAGGACTTTGCGACCACGACAGATTTAACGAGCACCAATCGCACACACTCGGGGATTCTTTTGGTCGGTGAGCTTTGAACCCGTAACCTAAGGTGTACGAGCCCAACGCTCTATCAACCAGGCCATCTTGACCTGTAATATTTTTCTAAAGTTCAGAAGAGTGTTTTATCTCCTTTTTCTAGGATATTAGAAAAAAATGCATATTTTTAACTAGAAAAAAGATGTCTATATTTGCTGTAGCTCATTATCCAATCAAAAATTTATCAAATTAGTATTAAACAGTTGTAGCAAGTACCTCTTACGCTACAGCACTCACGCTATGTCCGGAACCAATTATTAAAGACTCTCGTCAGTGGATCTCCATTCATTATGTTCCCGTTCCGCAGTGGGGCGAAACTGTGTAATCCAATTTCTCACCTGACCAGTTTCAAATGGACAGCGCTGGACATTTCGCCATATTAAGTGGACGAAAGCAATCTCTGAATACGAAGACGTTCCAATTCAAGGCAATTTATAAAGCTCGCTTATTCCTATAGAGAGCTGCTTCGAATACTGCAACTTAGTTTAGAAATGATTTATTACATATCTTTATTCGTAAAGGATTCTTGAATTTTTTTAAGAAACTATTTATTAACGATGTATTAATGACATTATAATGGATATTTTTATAGATACAATTAGAATGATGACATATAAAAAATTGGAAAAATTATAATTAATGTTAAGCAGTATCTAAACTTTCATTTAACCACTCGTATATCAATGACCAAGGGCATTTTTATAGGTTTTATTAAGGTTTATTAAAAATATTACTGTGTGTTATCAGGGATGGCACTTGCCGTGGAAAAGCCTCCGCTGATATGATCAGCAGATTTTAAGCCTGAGCTATGGGTCTCTTAGTTTTACAAGTAGCGACATCTAGGACAAACAGTACGATTTAGCTACACACACGCCAAACCCATTTTTTAAGGGGCGCACTTCATTCATGCATATCCTTTCATTCATCTCAGATCGTAATTTAGATCTAGAACAGAGAACGATCACCCTTGACCCAGTGGAATTACTACCGACATGGATGACTTTGTGGCCACGACAGATTTAATGTACTGCAGCCACCACACACTCGGGGATTCTTTTGGCTGGTGAGCTTCGAACCCGTAACCTGAGGAGTACGAGTCCAACGCTAAACCAACCAGACCATCCCGGCCTGACAATGTTGAGGATATTTTATAGATAGAGGATTTTTTATAGTTTTTTCATTATGATTTAATCCGATGTATTTATGACAGTATAGTTGATATATTAAAAAAGAAAACTACAATGAAAATTAGGCCGGGATGGCCTCGTTGGTTGAGCGTTGGACTCGTACTGCTTAGGTTGCGGGTTCGAAGTTTACCTGTCTTAAAATTCCCCGAGTGTAATGGCGATTGGCGCTCGTTAAATCTGTTCGTGGTCGCAAAGTCCTCCATGTCAAGAGTAATACCACTGGGGGTACTGGGTCAGAGGTGATCGTTCTCTGTTCCATGTCTGAATTGTGATCTGAGATGAGTGAATGAATATGCATGATTGAAGTCCGTCCACTGTGACGTGTGAGCAGCTAAGTCGTACTCATGGCGTTACGTGTGAAACAAAGAGACGCTTATCTTCGGCTAAAAATCGGTTCATCGTATCAGCAAGGGCTCGCCGACGGCAAGTGCCATTAGTCACAACAACACAATGAAAACTGATTAAAGGGAAAATTTTTTTCAAAGAATTATGACAAATACTCTGCATGTATCAGTTTTCTTTAACCACTTGAATCTCAATATTAAAATCATAAATGATCATATCAAGAGTATTTATATATATATTTTATTAAAATTTAATACGATTGTTATTGACAGTATAGTGGATATGTTTATAGAGAAAACTACTACTACAATGAAAACAGATTAATGGGAAAAAAATGAAATTTTTAATTAATCATAACTAATGCTCTTCGGTATATCAACAATCGTTACCGAAACAAATCTTAAGATTAAAATCGTGAGGATTTTTTTTTACTTTTTCTTCATTAGGATTTAATACAATTTATTAATGACATAATAATGGACATTTTTATAGTTAGAGCTGCTGTTAAGACAAATTAAAAAGGAGGCACATAAAATTTTGAAAGAATTATAATTTTTATTGTATTCTTTCAAATTATGTTAGAATGGCTATAGAAAGTATATAGAAGCTACTAAAATATCATTATTAAAATCCTAAAAAACCTTATAAAGATGATTTTATAGATTTTTTATTACGATTTAATAAGGTGTATTAATGACAATATAGTGGACATTTTTATAATAGAGAAAACGGCAAAGAAATCATTTTAAAAGAAGAAAAAAAAATCAAATTTTCAATGAATTGTAACTATTGATAAGCAGTATATCAGTTTTCTATAACCACTCAAATTTCAATATTTATATTGTTAATGACTCTATTAGGAAGATTCTGTAACATTTTTTATTGAAATGACAATCTAATTCAGAACAATCTTTTCATTACTGAAATCAAAGGAAAACACAAACATTTTTACATGTCTCCATTGAAATCGTTGTAATAATGTTTTCTGTTTCCAATATAGAAATAAAACAGCATATTTATGTATTTGCTTATTTGTGCTCTACAGCTAAAATATATACAATAAACAATATATATACAATAAACAAAATATATACAATATTACAATAAAATATATATTGAGGCAAAATATAGAGTAAATATGTTTTGAAAGATGTAAACATGCATCTCAGAATTATTATTTTGGATAATTTAATTTAATATAAATTCAGCGTGATTTTAGTGTTAGTCCGCTATATCATTCGAAATTATTTTTATACGAAATTATCTTCATAACATTTTAGAATTCAACAATTAAATTTTTAAGATACTAACTTGTTAGCAATTTTTTCTGCATTTTAAGAATGCTTAAAAACATTTATTTGTATAATTTGGAACAATACGTTTAACTGTTGCAATCAGATTCATATTTTTTCATTGCGTCTTCAAAAATGGAATGAAGTAATTTTTATCAACGGATAAGTTTTAAAAAAGAAATATTATCTTCATTACTGTGCAATTTATAAATGAATTTGATATAATGAAAAATCACTCCATTAGGAAGATTTGCCTGCAAAATAAATAAAACAATTAGCAAAATAATAACGTTTCATAATCTACTAAAATTTTGAAAAAAATAAATAATACATTGAAACAATTGCGAACATTAAGCTATAAATATGAAATTAAATCAATTCAAACGCAATAAATATTGTTTAAGGATAGAAAACTTATGCATGCATAATTTGCTCTAATTGATATAGAATGTTCTTTTTTATTTTCATTGTATCAGGAGAATGAAACAATGGATATCTGACTGTTATAACTATATAACATTGTTCATCAGTTTATATAATTCATCGCTATTATAGAGAATATTTAATTAATATTACCAACATAGCAATAATTAGTAAATGCGGAAATTGTAAACTTTCAATGCTTGTTAAAAAATTTATTTTTCTATAAAGGTTTGAAGTGTATATCCATTAGCTTTGCAAATTTAATATATACCCATCTGGTAACTATGGAACTAAATGGATAAGCAAATAAACTAATATCGCTACACTTCTGTATAGTCAACATTAAAATCTATTTATTTTGTTACTTAATTCATAGTTAAAGGAATCAATACGATACACCGTTGTCAAAAAGATCTTTAAGCATAAAATTTCCATTATAAAAACCTTTTTATATTTATTTGTCCGTTCAGTTATTAAAAGATACAATACTTAAAGAGGATAAAAGAATATAAATTCTTCTTTTATGAAATTATTAATAGTATTTATATGCTAATTAATTTAAATGTCTCTTACGTATAAACTATTGGCTCGTAAAATATAGTTACGGAATATTCTCATAAGAATGATGCAGACTTTATTGTCTAGGAAAATGTATTAAATAGACGCAATACAAGCTACAAATACTCCTCTCTATTTGATCAGCTAATTTCAGATAAGAGTGTAAAGAGTGTAACACAATTCAACAAAAGAAAACACGCTCTGTCAATCAATCTAAACCAACTAACATAGTTCGTTGTCCAAAATAACCTCCTTAAGCCTTGCTTTATAAATGTCGTCCCACTAAAGTGTAAGGGGTAAGTCAAAAACGGTGAGCTCGTTACAAGAAACTGTGGAACTTCCTCAGATATTCTCTAAGAACAAATCTTTATTTCTTAGCGTCTACTATGCATTTTATCTTGTAGTAAAACACGTTAGTTATCTCATTACGTTTCAAATACACCTACATCACTAAATTAGTCAAATATGGCTATCTTCTGTTTTAAATCGCCTTAGAACGGACTTTTCTGACTGACTTTCCACAAAAATCCATTGATATTTACAATATTTTCATCTAATTTACACAAAATTCATTACAATTATATTCTAGATTGATTGAATCTCTGATAAAAAATATATAGTGATGTTTGTGATTAGTTACATATAAAATAGTTTTTCGAATTACAATAGACTTTGAAGCATTTTTAATTTAATGGATTATTTTTTGTCTTTATCGAATAACTAGTCGCCTGAGGTGACTCTCGAAATGCATATTCGCACCTTCTAAAATATATATTTGCTAAATATGCTTGTTTTCAATCAAATGGTTTTGCCCCAAGAGTGTCAACACAAGTACACTTGCATTATTATTAGTATAGTTGGAAAATATGGTAGCTTTCCGTTATCCGAGCGGAAACAAATCATTGTCAAAGATATTTGGCGGAATTCTACATTTATTGGTAATTTTTCGCTTTAAAATCATCTTAAGAAATTTGGCGCGATTTTACAGTATTTGGCGATTTTTCAGTGTCGCCAGGCTAACGGAAAAGTACCGAGATTACAGCAATATTCAGATCATTCATTTCTCTGATTCAAAGTGGCTTAAAAGACAAGATCAATTAAAAACTCTTATTAAATAATGAAAGTAATTAATAGATTTAAATTTTTTCATTTCTTTAAACTTCAAATTTATATTAAAAAGTCAATTTTATTTGTTTGACAAAAAAAAAAGAAATTGAATTATTTATAATCATTAAAGTCAAAATTATTTCATGCAGGGGCATTTTCCGTTAGCCGGGATCAATGATAAAAATCGCCAAAGAAATTTGGCAGAATTCTACATTACTTGGCGATTTTTTGCTGGTGGCTGGCTAATGGAAAAGTGCCCAAACAGGAAAATCAGTTTTGCAATAATTTAATAAATTTAGATGATTGTGAATTAATATTGTGGGATTTTAATTCATGATCCTTAGAAGGAAAATTATTTTAAAAATGAAAATCTCTTTTGCATTGATTTCATAAATGTAGATGATTTTGGCATTATATGTAGTAATTTCATTTATAATTAGTAGAAGGGAAATTGTTTCAAACAGAAAATTCTATTTTGCAATTATTTAATAACTTTATATTTTAATTTTTTTCATTTTTGGGTACTTTTCTGTTAGCTGGGCACAGGCGGAAATCGCCAAAGATATTTGATGGAATTCTAAGTTATTGGTCAATATTTCTCTTTAAAATTGGTGTAAGAAATTTGGCTGAATTCTACATTATTTGGCGATTTTTCGCTGGCAGTAGCTTATTGTAAAAGTACCCATTTCTGTTTAAGAATTGATACACTTTTATTTAAATTCTTTTGAAACTGAGCTTTCTGGTTTATATAAAAATATATTTCCAATATAGTTTCAGCTTGAACAAGTTTTTCATATCCGAAGCAACAACTCCGAAATAGCCAAATTTTAAAATCCTCTGACAATATTTCAAACGTATGGAGGCATACATAAACTAGTTGGAGAACACGAATTCACTAAATTTTTCAAAATATTTTTTTCAGGGTATATCAAAACATTTCAGAATAAATTTGCCTAGTTTTGGATTCAAATTTATTTCTGATGGAATTATTTAGAAATATTTCAAAGGCATGAATTACATTCAAGACAATTTTTCACTGATATATTTTGAGCAGAATATAAAGTTATTTCTTCATGAAATATTCATGATCACTTTTAAACAAGAAAGAATTGGTTTAACAGCGTTTGTACCGGAAAGAATAAAATTTGTTAGATATATTTTAAAGGTATATTAAAATATTTTAGGAAAGCAGTTGGTAAACTTTTCAAGATTCAAAAGTGTTTACTTCATTTTACAGGGAATTTATAATTCGGAATTATTTACTTTCAAATCATAAATAAAACCTCTTGCTCGTATTTATTGATAATTAATTCTACGATACTTTTTGGAATATATTACTTCATGGTGATAGAAAACTGCAATGGTATTGATGATCTTTTATTACCTATTATCTTATTGATACTACTGTTAGTCCTTAGTATAACTTTGTTATTTGTATTCTTTAATACTTTCATTTCATTGTCGCCACAACAACTCTTTCATTATCGTCAACAACTCTTTCATTTCATAACTTCATTATTATCAATTCATTATTTATCGTATCGTCATTATTATCCAACAACTCTTTCCTTATCGGTAGTTACATTTTTTCTTAGTTGGTATTAACATTAATATTCGGTGTACTTACCGATATTCTTTCATTATCTATTCCATTATTAATACTACTGATATTCATTCAGACAATTTTGGCGTATCTTGAGTGGTATTCTTTCATATTATTATCATACTGTTATCTGTAGTATTTCATACAGCTTTCCCATTACCGCTATTAATATTCTTTCTTAATATAATTCGTTGTAATTACCGATAATCTTTCATTATCTATTTCTCTTATTGGTGCTAATGATTTTCCTTCATACAACTTTGGCATTATCTTGAGTGGCATTCTTTCATATTATTATTATGCTGCTATCTGTGGTATTTCATACAGCTTTCCCATTACCGCTATTAATATTCTTTCTTAATATACTTCGTTGTACTTATTGGTATTCTTTTATTGATTATACTGGTATTCCTTCATACAAGTTTGGCATTATCTTTAGAGGTATCTTTCATATTATTATCTTAATTCCATCAATGGTATTTCATACAACTCGATCATTATCGATATTAATATTCTTTCTTAATATAATTCGTTTTACTTACCAATAATCTTTCATTATCTAATCTCTTATTGGTGCTAATGATTTTCCTTCATACAACTTTGGCATTATCTTGAGTGGCATTCTTTCATATTATTATCATGCTGCTATCTGTGGTCTTTCATACAGCTTTCCCATTATCGCTATTAACAATTTTTTTTATATAATTCGTTGTACTTACCGATATTCTTCATTCTTAAATACAACTTTGGTAATATCATTAATGGTATTATTTCATAATATTTTCCCATTGATCCTATTGGTATTATTTTTTTCTCTTTTGTCATTATTGATACATGTATACGATCATGATACGTTTCGATTGTTTTTGTTAGAATTTTGTCATGTAGTTCTACAGTTTTGTCATTAATATTCCTTGTAATTTTTTATTGCTACTAGATTTTTTTCACTATTCTCTTATTATCACTTACGGTATTTTTTCATACTAATTTCTCATTGTCACCAACAGCATTTTTGACTATACTATTCTAGGTGCTATTAGTATACTTCCATTGTAATACACTGAATTTCTTGAATTATTTTTCCAGTTATTTGAAAAAAAAAATTAATATAGAATGGGATTAATGCATCGTTCTTGTATTAGCCATGATAGTTTTTTTAAAAAAAGAACAAACATCTTAAGTTAACATTCAAATATTTTTATATTCAAAAATAATATTACATTTATGAATATTTCATTCATTAACAACATACCATTGCCAAACTTAATGAAAAAATATTCCCGTTTTAGCACAATAACTGCTGAAAATATAGTAATGCAAAAGTGAATTTTTATTATTTTAAATTACGAAATGCTATCTTTTTAACAATAGTGGTTAAATAATAGGATATGTTTTTTCTATAACTTGACAATTTTTTTAAAAAAAAGTTGCCTGATTTTTAACTACAGATTACATTATTGCCACAAAATTACAGCTGTTTTCATTGTTTCATCAATTATTTAACTGTGGGATTTTATTCATATGTTATAAACTAAGGAAAAATGGATCTGTTCAGTGTCTGTGCTGTTTACACGATAATAAAAGAAAGTACAGTTACAGTATAGAGAAATTGAGAAATGTTTATTTATTTAAACAATTTAAAAATAATAAATAATAACACCAAAGAAACGATTTTGTTTAATTTTTGTATTTATTCAAATGTAAATTTTCTGGACTTCTCTATAAACTGAATTCATTTTTTTCTGCGAAACTTATTCAATATCTGTAGAAATAAAACAAAACTCTCTAAAATAATAATCATGAGGACCTATTTCTTTTGTAACACTTTCATCCTCATATAAATATGATACAAATTCAAAATTAACTGTGTAAAGAAATAAAAATAAAATTAATTAATTAATATTTTTTTTAAAAAAATGTTTATTTTACAGCAGATTTTTTTAATTGTTTAGTTAAATTGCATACATAATTTTAATATATAAGCATATATATTAAATTTAGATCATAATTAGGATAATAATATTAGATAATTAGGAATATTAATAAATATACTTATATTTGCAAATTTAACATACATGCATAAAGAAAACACAGTTTTTGAAAAATATCTGACTGATATAAATCTTTGCATTCAAAACATTTATTTCAACTTTACAAAGTTTCTACAATATAAATGAATGGTCTAAAAAGAAAGAATACTAGCTATTGTCAAGCTGATTTTTGATAACTCACATGCAACTATTTAAAAAAAAATCATAGAAATCGATTACAATGCTTAATTTAAATGCTAATGTAGTATTTTTCAGTTAACTTTATCTTGTACAATCTGTAATCGAGTTTCAGATTCTGCAAAACATCGATCGCATTAAAATTCATGGAAGGAATACGTAATGTTTATAAAACAGTTTTGAAAGAACGTAACGAATGTAATTTACGGTATAATACGAAACTTCAAAGACTTTGATTTTTTTTACTTTAAATTTTTTAGTAACTAATAAAGTAGTAGACGTTAAACGAGAACATAATTTTCAAAATCGCTCATCATAATAATCATTTCACTTTATGAACGATATGATTACAAAGCCATTAAAATGATAAACGTAATATGCTATTATTAAGATTAATATGGTACAAAATATTTATTACTTCGATGTAATTGAAATATAAATTTATTTCCAATATCATTGGAATATTCCAATTTTCTATATTTCCAATCATTTTATTTTCGCAATATTTATGACGGTAAATTAAAAATGAAACTTTCAAGAACTCAGGCTACCTACAACAGATAGATATTATGAAAATAAAAATCTCAATTGAAATATACTCGCTTGGTTAATGTTTAAAAACTAATTAAAGACATTTTATAAAAAAAAACTGTTCGAATATGGTTTTAATATTTTATAAGTATGTTTGACTTTAATTTTGTTTTAATAAGAAAAAAACGACACAAATAAATGTAAATCATAATTTGACTCATTTAAAACACACGAACTCAAAATCAATATAATTTTTATGGGATATTTTGAAGTTAACAAATCTTATCACTATATGATATATTGAATCATAATACATTTAAAATAATTTTAAAGAATCTTTCAATTAAAAATAATATTCACAAAATATATAATCGTAAATCCCCCAAATAATGATATGTAGGAAATCTAATTTTGTTTAGTATATTTGTTAAAACAAAGTTAAACTAAAGGAAACAAAATATCGTTACTTCAGATTTCCGTTCAGTTATTTTAAAGCAGCACTATAGCTATTTTGGTACATATCTCCTTATTTTGAGCCATGGTCAGATAGCGAGGCCGATACCTGATCTGGCACCTCCTTTCCCCGAACTTTTGCGTTTCATCAGTCAGACGATGGTCCTAACTTCCTTATTACATAAGTAGAAGGATTGTACTAACTTCCTCAATACATCAGTAAGATGATGGTCCTAACTTCCTCATTACATCGGTAAGAGGAGGTTCCAGACTTCCTCAATACAACAGTAAGAGAATGGTCGTAACTACCTAATTATATCAGTTAGAGGATGTTTCTAAATTCTTCATTACATCAATGAGAGTGTGGTCCTAACTCCCTCAATACATCGGTAAGAGGGTAGCCCTAACTTCCTCATTACATCGGTAAGAGGATGGTCCTATCTCCATCATTGCATGAGTAAGAGGATGGTACTAACTTCCTCAATACATCGGTAAGAGGATGGTCGTAACTTCATCAATACATTAGTTAGAGGATGATCCTAATTTCCTCATTACATCAATAAGAGGACGGTAATAGTTTTCTCATTACATCAGTAAGAGGATGATCCTAACTCCCTCATTGCATCAGTAAGAGGAGGGTCCTAATTCCCACATTACATCTGTAAGAGGATGGTCATTACTCCCTCATTGCATCAGTAAGAGGAGAGTCCTAATTTCCACATTACATCCGTAAGAGGATGGTCCTAACTTTCTCATTACATCAGTAAAAGGATGGTCCTAACTTCTTCATTACATTAGTAACAGGATTGTCCTATCTTCTTCATTGCATCAGCAAAAGAATGGTTCTAACTCCCTCATTACATCTGTAATAGGATGACCCTAATTCTCTCATTACAACAGTAAGAGGACGGTCCTAACTCCCTCATTACATCACTAAGAGGATGTTTCTAAATTCCTCATTACATCAGTAAGAGGAGGGTTTTAATTCCCACATTACATCTGTAAGAGAATGGTCATAACTCCCTCATTACATCAGTAAGAGGATGGTCCTAACTTTCTCATTACATCAGTAAGATAATGCTCCTAACTTCTTCAATACATCATTAAGAGGATGTTTCTAAATTATTCATTACATCAGTAAGAGGATGGTCCTAACTCCCTCATTACAACAGTAAGAGAAGGGTTCTAACTTCCTCATTACAACAGCAAAAGGATGGTCCTAGGTTCTTCAATGCATCAGAAAAAGGATGGTCCTAACTTCCTCATTTCATCAGTAAGAGGAAGGTCCTAACTTCCACATTGCATCAGTAAGAGGATGATCCTAACTCCCTTATTACATCAATAAGAGAATGGTCCTAACTCCCTCATTATATAAGAGGATGGTCCTAACTTCCCCAATACATCAGTAAGAGGATGGTCCTAACTCTCTCATTATATCAGTAAGATGGCGGTACTAACTCCCTCATTACATCAGTAAGAGGATGTTCCTAACACCTGCATTACATTATTAAGGGGATGGTTGGCCACGACCATTGTAAAGTGATTCAGATCAGCGTCCACATTGATTCTTCGGTAAAATTGGGTTTCGGGCCTGCAACCCTCTGTATCCGAAACCGTTAGCCTTAAAAACGGGCTGACGCGGAAGTTGTTTTTGCTGAATATAATAGAAATGTATAAAAGGATGTAAAATACAGCCTTAAAAAATGGTTCTTAGCTTCCCTTTGATCAAAGTGATTTTTAGTATTTATTAGTTATATAAAACACATTCTCAAGTAGTAAATACTCTCTTAAAAGAACTTTAAAAAATTTAAATCTTTAAATACCAAAAGGTGTAAATAAAACTGAAATAAATATCACGAAAATAATATATTTATTTTCTTAATTATAAAATCGTCAATATATGTTACTATTTAATTACAATAGAATAAGCTGTGGAATTGTTAATCATCAATTGAAACCAATGCTATCCCTTATATTCCGTTTAATTAAATATAAGTTTAAGATAAGGAAAACTTTAAAGAATTTTCATTTCTCGAAGCATCTTTCGGAGTTATAACGAGCAAGGGAATTTCGGTCAGACGATTCTCAATTGAATCTTTTCTCCTATATTTGGCAACACTTTACTCAATTAGGTCTAGTTAGAACGAATATTTCTGAACAACTTTGTGTTTCTCCCATTCTGCGCGCTTTTCACTGAAATTATAAAGGTTGATCTCGAGAAATTTATACGTGAGTTAATTTATTCTAGAAATAAATATTGCCTATGGGTGTTATTATATTCAAATACAATAATTGTAGAATTCGGAACTCAGTTTCATTTAATAAATATGATGTGTAGTTGGAAATGAAATAGTTATTTCGATTCTTGATTCTTTAAGAAACTTTGTTTAGCTCTGGTTTGTAGACAGTTGTAAAAATATTGATTTTATTTTATTATCAATGAAAAGCTTTAATTTTTCTATTTATTTATATTATTCTGTTTATTCATATTTAAAAATGAAAGACCGTAATGTAAATATGCACAAGTTTTTATTCATAAAATATAAAACTAATCTAAAAAGGAACGAATTGAAATACTTTTATGAAAGGGATTCTTTATTTTTAACTTTATTTCAATAGCATTTCAATTATTTTTGTTTATTTTTAGCTTCCCGATAGTGAATTGAGTTTTCTTACAAAGATTGCTTATACATCAATGGTTTAACTTCATTCAAAATTTTAGAAACAAAAACAAAAATTTGCTCTAGTTTAAAGATAACTGTATTTCTTATTCATTGCTTCTTAACATCATGAAGTGTATAAAATGTATAAAAACCGATTTCAAAAAATATTAAAAAGAAATAATTTAATTTTATTCAAAACTTTTAGTACAAAAACTAAAATTGGTAGTACTTCAAAGCTAATTGCATTTTTAATTTATTGCTTCTTAACATCCTGATATGTTTTGAACATGAAATAAAATTACGATTAGATCTTTTAATTGTTACAAAATACATAGAAGTTAATTTTGAAAGATGTTAAGAAGAAGTAATTTAAATTTATTCAAAACTTTTAGTAACAAAAATTATAATTAGCAGTAGTTTAAATATAACTGTATTCCTTATTCATTGTTCTTAGCATCCTGAAATGTGGTGAGCATCAAATATATTTAAGGTCAGAGTTTTAATTCTTATAAAAAGATATTGCTTTTCGATAGATGTTTATAAGAAATAATTATAATGGGAATAAATTAATGTTTTTTACTGGACTTTGGATTCTGCATATATTTCAAAATCACTGAGAGCTTATAAGTATTTATGGAATTTTTAAAATATTATATTACAACTTAAACTTGAGTTTACAGAATGAAATTTTCTATTAAAATTAATTAAGACTGATAAATCGAAAAGAAAAAAAATCAACATAGAATGTACACCAGCATAATTCATATA
>JAOUZG010020552.1:845553-856937 GCA_026289955.1 Argiope argentata
AGACACCACTCCCCGATGCTCTCACTTCTACCACTTTGCATATTTCTGATAACAATAATATAGAGTCCAAATTATTCAAGTACGAAGTGAATCCTATTCCATATTTTGGACATTTCTCACCCCAAAACCACAATAAATAGTCCAAATTATTAAAACAAACAAAAATCCCTATTCCACTTTGAAGACATAACTTCAAAGATCTCTCACTTCTACCATGTCACTTATTTCTCCTCATGATAGTATAGAGTCCAATTTATTAAAGTAAAGATAAAAGCTTATTCTATATGGGAGACACCAATTCCGAGTGCTCTCACTTCAACTACTTCGCATATTTCTCATAACAATACTATAGAGTCCAAATTATTAAAGCACGAAATAAATCCTATTCCACTTTGGAGACATAAATTCAAAGATCTCTCACTTCTACCATATGATTTATTTCTCTTAATGATACTATAGAGTCCAAATTATTAAAATAAACAAAAACCCTATTCCATCTTAGAGGCTATACTTTATAGCTATTTCACATCTACATCTCACATATTTCTCACGACCATTATAACGTCTAAATTATTAAGAAATGGACCTTATTTCATCTTGGAGATACCATATATTTCCCATTACCATAATATTCAGTCTTAATCACTAAAGCGTAAATTAAATATTATTCTATATTGAGGATAACGTTTCACATGTCTCTCAACTCATTATTCTTATAACCAAAATAAAGAGTCATGATCATTAAAACAAGCAATAAATCCAAATTTATTTTGAGGCCAGCAATGTACATTTCTCTCAACATTTTTTTTCCTATATCAGAAAGAAAACCCTAGTTATTAAAAACAGGCAATAAAACCTATCCTTCTTTAGAACCACAACTTCTCAATTCTCCCATCTCTATCCTTTCTCACTTTTCTCATTCTATGAAATTCAATTCAGAAAAATTATTAAAACGCGCAATAAAACCTAAGAGATAAGCAGGCAAAATACTTTGAGTCAATAAATGAGTACATTTTTGGGTTATTTAACTGAAAGAGACGAGGTTCATCCAAAATCATGAACAATTATATGAATGGTTCATTTACACCGTTAGAAAAGGCGTTTCGAATTGCGTTCTGTTGCTTTTTCTTCTTATTTGGGCTGTAATTATTCCCAGACGGTCATTACTCTGATTCTTTTCATTTATATATCGAAGAAATAAAAAAAAATCACTTTCTAATTTCTTCTTGGTTTATCTGCAGTTTTAAGATCTAGTAAAGGACGATGGCTTCAAATCTAAATGTAATAAACTTAAAGGACGATGACTGCTAATCTTAAGTATAATAAACTTCAAAGCGTTAAATTCTAATTAATTATTATAAAAGCACAGAATTTTAACTAATTGTTGAAACGTAATCTTAGACTGTCAAACTTTGAAATTCAATTATTTAAGAAAAATTATTTAGATCGCTATGGGTGACTTATAGAATTATAGTAATTACTTGCATAGCTGCCGGTTAAGGTCTTTTGAATTATTACGATTCACTAGCTTGTCATTATTGACTGTGAATTATAATTTTGAATTGAGAATTGAGTGTGAGGAAAATTCTTGTTGTTACTAATGGCACTTGCCTCGGACAAGCCCCCCGCTGATACAGCAGCAGATTTAAGCCGAAAGAAGCGTCTCTTGTTTTTGAATAGATGCTGTATTTTAAATTAATTATACAAGTAGAATCTTAAATGTAACAGAAATTTAAAAATTAGCTTCCATTTAAGATTTTATATCTCAAAAGAACTGAGTTGTCCTGACTAAATTTAGTTAAATTTGTTGTTACTTATGGCACTTACTATTGGACAAGCCCCGCTGATGTTACATCAGTAGATTTAAGCCGAATGAGCGTCTCTTGTTTCCAAAGTAGCGTTTTTCATAACCTCAAAGAAAATTATGTTTATCAAAAATTTACATCAACATTTAGTGTATCATTCAAATGCAAAATGGATCTTTGAAAGGAATTAAGAATGCCACAAGTTTCAAAGTTCAGTTTGTTGTTTTTGTTACTTATGGCATTTGCCATATTGGACAAGCCCCCCCCACTGATACAGCAACATATTTAAGCCGAACTAAGCGTTTCTTGTTTTTTAAATCGCGCCAACTAGGGGCAAGAGTACGACTTAGCTAGACACTCACCACATTTGCTTGTACATCCCCTTTTTACAGGGGGCACAGTGACGCATCTCGCAGATAGCAACAGAACAATCATGCCCTAACCAAGACATGAACTCTGGACCCACAGAACACGAGGAAGACGCGCTACCTCTGTGCCAGAAAACTGCCGTGATGAAACTTAAATTCTATTATTCGTGTTATTTCTTTCAAGTGAGTTTTTGGTCGGGAAATAACACTGTAACAAAAAAAATTATTAAAATTATACAACACTCTCAGCTACGAATTATGGCAAAATTAGCCATTCCCATAAAACGTATAAGTATAATATTTACAGAACCAAAATATAAATATTTATCTATATTTTAACAAATCTAGAGATTTATATGTTAATAGAGTCTTACAAGTGAACCCTTTTTGGGCATATATCTGACCAGAGAATTTCAGTGATCCGTAATATGTCTTTGACATCAATCAGCGTTTTTTTCTCGTTGATACCTGTATTCTTTTAGAATTCCAATGCACATATTAGTGCAATATAGTAGAATCCAGCCCATCCTACCAGGATGAAGCATTCCCATTGGACGACAGCTGTCTTTAACTCTATTATCCATGCTTTGACAAGGGACCAGCATAAAAAGAGGTTCATTCACCAAAGCATCACAGTGCAGGGCACTTCAACTGCAAGGACTCTACTGTTCAATAAAGGAAATAGTCAAGAGAACAAGACAGGCTCTCTATAATTTGTAAGATATCTGCATAATACTAATGCTTCACAAACCACATATTATAATTTGACACACCTTATTCACATTTACAGCTGCATAGCTTCTGAAACATACCCATGAAAGCAATTATAATACATTTTCCATATAAAAGGGTTATCTAAACGAATATTATGTAACTTATGATTTGATTGGAGGAAAAAGACCAAATGAGCGATAATATAATTTATCATTTTACTACATATAAGTTAATTTTTAATCAATGAAAATTTTCTTTCCTATTATGAATAGAATGATTACTCATGATGAATAATTTTAAATTTAAAAATGACGATTTTAATATTCACATCAATTTAAATCTAGACCTCCTTCTTTTGCATATATTTCAAAGTCGCTAATCCTGATTTTTTTTGTAAGATGAATGTAAATATAAACAAGATTTTGATATCATCAGATATAATTTTTAGATAATTGTGTTAAAACTCTGGTTTAAAAATCTGATAAAAATAAAAATTTTAATCTACAATTTCAAGTTTACAAGTGAGAACATTATTATTTTTAATTCATTGACTGTCTTAATTAATTTTGAGTCATTAAATAGTTCAAAACAGTTTGAATAAATCACGTGACTATCAGATTACGCATGCGCCGATATTTAGAAAAACGTTGGGTTTTTTTTTCATCTCAAAATCAGTAAAGCTCCAAAGTTTTTCTTAAGTCCAGAAGAATTTTTTTTTGAAAAAAATTAGCTTAAACTGGTTTGGAATCATCATCTTCTGATCATTATCATCATATCCTTTAATCTTTGCCGACGACTTTTGAGGATTCAAAAAACCCAAATCAAAGCCAGGCCATATTTACTCATGATAAAAATATCTAGATACTTTAAAGAATTCCATTTTAATTTGAATATCAATCTTATTGCAGCAGTTATTCAATGGATACATCATTAAATCTCGCATCCAAAATTGAGTTAGTTTTAGAAAGTTGAGCTTTGCCAGTATAAGGAGTATCAGGCCGGCTTTCTGGCACAGAGGTTGTGTGTCTTCCTCGTGTTCTGGGTGTCCCGGGTTCGAGTCCCATTTTGGGCATGGTTGTTCTTTAGTGTACTGTCTGTGAGTTGTGTGACTACCCCCCCCCCTGTAAAAAGGGGCTGTGCAAGCAAATGTGGTGAGTGCGTACCTGAGTTGTAGTTTTGGCCCTAGTGCGCTATTTCGAAAACAAGAGAAGCTTCTTTCGGCTTAAATCTGCTACTGTATCAGCGGGGTGATTATCTAATATGGCAAGTGCCATTATTAACAATAACAACAACAGGAATATCATACTTAAATTCAATCAAGATGACTTTTATAGAAAAACAATTATTATTAGAAATTCTTTTATAGAAATATTTTCTGATTTAGACTAAAATTCGTACCAGTGATAGAGCTATCTAAGAACGAATACACTAGAATTTATTTAATAAGTTTATAACACGCTTCAAAAAAAATCTCCGACCAATTTTGAAACAAAGCAATCCTCTGTTTCAGATTCATCGAGACGTAATAATATTTATTCAGCTCGTCAGAACTATGAGACTGAATTTTTTTAGGGTTACCACAAAAAAATGCTCTTCGAGAAGAGCAATTCTTCTGGAATTCGGTTAATAGCATCTGAAAAACGTGAGACTGAGCATTCCGCTACGAAAAATATTTCATCTATTTTTGTTGGAATTTTCCCTCTAATAAATAAAAATGGAGAAAAATAAGTAAGATTCCTTACCGCAATTCTATCTCTGATGTTGAAATAATGTATGACTTTATCTTTAAATCGTGATTCCGCTTTTTTTGTAAGTGAATATTTCTTATTTATATTCAAAATATACACATATAATACAGGAAACTATAAGTTTCTTAGTTTGGAGATATTTAAAACTAAACAGATGGTAAAAAAAATCAAATAACTTTCATTTACAGTCTGTAGCAGACACGAAAAAATTAATTCCTAAAAAATAGTTTAATGACTAATTTACTAATAAAAGAATTATTTACAATATGACAAAACATATCGAAATTACAATTACTTACTGTAAGAATGGTGACAAATTCAAATCTTGCATTAGTTTTGGAAAATCCGCTAGAACGAGTTTTTTTTAAACTCTTTATTTATTTACATCAGTATTCTCTGACTAACATTTATCATTTTAAAAGTTATATAGACTATCTTTAGTGTTCAATTTGCAATTTAGTTGTACTGTGTATAAGATATTATATTGGCACAAACTTACAATTCTTTGAATAGGGAAAATTCTGCCTAATTGACAATCTAAATTTATTTTTCAATCTTTAACTGAGATCCTATATTTTTAATTTACTTGAAAATGTCTCTAAAAAGAGAAAGGTATTTTATAGTGGTCTTTATTTTGGAATATTTTCACTTAGTTCATAAAGGGGATAGAAGAATTAAAACAAATATTGTTCTGACGTTCATATTATTTAAGTGATAGGCACTTTTTAATTATTTTAACAAGACAAACCACAACATGTAGACGACTAACAACAAACAAAAAACTGCAAACAACGGTCCTTTTAAAATTCTAAGAGCAATTTTGTTTTAAACTATTTGGTATGAATAACTTATATACAGTATTCCCTTTAAATCCATTTATTTAAATACCAGATTATTTATATTTTGCAGTTACACTACATTTTGAGTTTCAAAACCATTCAGTTGATTTAATGGGAGCAATTTATCAAAACTTTTGTAGTATATAAATGCATAACATACAGATTCATCTTTTGCAATTTTTGAATATCCGCAAATATTTGTGAAATGTGTATTTCAATCCTTTACAATGTGAAAAAAATAGAAAATTTCATTCCATTTATTAGTTGAAAATATATCTATTAGGTGAATTCACACTCTCTCTCTCTCTCTCTCTCTCTCTGTGTGTGTGTGTGTGTGTGTGTGTGTGTGTGTGTGCTCAAATCTTCGATCGTTAATAAAATACCTTTTTATTCATTCATTCAAGTTCAATTACATTTTTTAAAACTTGTAGTGGATGGCATTTGATGTTAATACAGTTTTCCACATATTAATTCATGAATAAAATGTAATTAATATTTAACACTTTAACTACAGTTTTAGCAGTTTGTAATGAAAATTGAAATAGATAATTAGTAGCTCAATGGATAAAATGCTAGGTTTTCAATATCTTTCATTTAAAGGTGAAGAATGTGAGTTCCATTATTTATGAAAATCAGTAGTTTTTTAATAAATTACTAATACTATAGTTAAAGTTGAGATTATTCAATAAAAAGTAATTGAAATAAAATTTGTATTTATTAAGCTCAGTAGGAATTAACTTAATGTTTCTATGTTACTATATTTTAGTTCAAGAACCAAAAAATGTATTTCTTAAAATATTTGTAAAATATTAGGCAAATAATGTGATGAACATATAATCAAGAATTATTTTGCTTTATGCTTCTTTTTTTTAAAAAAAAAGTTATGTATTTCTAAATTTCGTAATATTTCTGACTTTTAGCTGGAATATTTAAGATGGATATTTTCGCCAAATCTTTAAGCAAAAACATGGCTATTTTATGAAACTATCAAAAAAAGTTATTTCAAACACGGGCAAGGGCTCAAAAGATTTTTAAGTAATAAATATAAATTCCTGTTTGGAAAATATTGTAATGAACGCTTATAATAGACCTGAAAAAGCATTATTTAGTTTTGTAATATACATTCTTTTGTCAAAGAGGGTAACTCTTATTATGCATTGGTAACTCTTACTTTATCTTTCTATAAAATAATATTAAAGATTTCATGGTAGTTAAATCTTTAAAATTATTTTTCAAATCATGAAACATAATCTTTAAATTGTTATTTAAAGTTATTATTATTATCTTAACACACCGAAACGAAAAGAGGAAAATTCCATGTTTAACTCATGGTCTTTCCACTTTTAGCAAATATTGACATCTTGGAATTCACGGATAGTTAATATAAAACGTGTTTTCTAATCCTACACAAACATGGAGACGTCAATTAATCTACATCGATTAACTCCCTTGTTAGTTAATTAGCTCATCAATTTGTAATTCATTAGAAGGAAATTGAAAGTTTCTAGTGTTAATAACCTTAGAATTAAAGATTAATTAATTAGAGATTTATAGCTTAATGAGAGTAATTAAAGGTATTAAAAATTTATGATATTCATCTAGCTGAAATGTGTAAAGTACTTTATGAGCAAGATTAATCTTCACTTATTCTTCTAAAAAACAATGAAAATTGTTTTTTTTTATTAAGTATCTTTAATAAATTCGTTTTTTAATCTTTAAGATAATACTTTTACCTTTTTATTAAAACTTCTTATATTTCACATTAAATTAGGATTTGTTAAATCGATTTCTTTCAGAGAGAAAAAAATTCAAACTTAAAATAAATGCAAGTTTGTTTGAGGATCATTTTTAAACAATTTAGAGAATAAGTTTTGATTTCATTATCTCTTCCAGGCTATTTTTTAGTATTATTTAGTTTTAAGTTAATATAATTGAAACGAGAAAATAATATCGCTGTATAGAAAAGTATGAAACAATTGAATTTTCAATGAATTTTCCATTATTGAAGGATTAACAGGTAAAAAAAAGTTACACAAAAACAGAAATATTCTTCGAGATGGCCTTTAGAACTTCTTTGGGTCGTGGTGACTTAGTAGTAAGGTCTCGGAGTCAGAAACAGAAGATTTTTGATTATTCTATTCTATTAAATAATTAATTCTATTAAATAATCATCATTTCAGCTGTTCTTGTGCTAAAACATCCATTGGCTAAACGTCCTTCCACTGATGTGATGTGGAAGCTAGAAGAGGAGTTTACAGATCAGGTCTCGTCCTCGTCATCTGACCACAATTTGAAATCATGAAATCCGTCCAAAACTAGCCTTATTCTGACTATTAAAAGCGGTATTAATATAATTAAACATAGAATTTTAACTTAAAACTTTATCCTTAGTCTGTATTATTGTCCTATGAAAAATATGGATAGTTCATTTATGATTAAATTTAAAAACTAGTTGCAGCCATAAAGGAAAACGATAAAATATCTTTAGATTAATATTAACTAAACAAGTGCTGACATTTTTAAGAGAAATTTTAAAAAGGTTTTTTTAGGATTAGCCTTTACAATAGCTGCTTGTAAAACCTAAATGTAAAAATTCAAGGAAAAAAATTATGCCGCCTGTTGTAAGTTGGAGCACAGAATACTAATTTCTTCTTCAGACATTATAACTTAAAATTTTGAGATAAAGATTGTATTTGCATAGTCGTCATAAAAAAATCATTGAGTCTTTATATACCTCCAGTGATGCTACTTAATGGTAAAAGGCTGTATTTTTTTTTAAAAAAATTAAAACATTTTAATTCCATGGACCATAAAAATGCAAATATATCAAAATGCTGAACTGTTATATCAGAAATTAAAATTTTTTATCGATCTTTATAAATTAATACATAAATACCTTTATTTAATACCCACTTAACTTTATTCAATAAGATTATCTAAGTTTGGAAGATGTGAAAAAGGGACAGCTTCGTTAGTTATGAGTCAGAACAAGAATGGAAATCCTAATCAAGCTGCCTTTTACTTTTCGTAGCAACCTATTTCCAGTCCTTCGTATCAGATAGAATACGCTTGTTTCTGAAGGATCTAAAATTTAATAGGTTCTATTTTGCGATGAGTTAATGCTGGAAAGAAGTTTTAAAGAACTTCTCCCTACTCCTTAAACAAAGCTTGACGATCATTCTTCAGAAACGTATCAAACACAAAAAAAAATAATGCAATAGAGAAACAAGATGTAGGGAGAAGCTACAATTTTGAATGTCCAGATAATATGATTTTAGTTCGTGATTTATATTAAAGCTAAGGGTGGTTATCGTCAAAAAAATCTACAAATTAAAATTGTTAAATTATTTAACATAATAGATTAATATGCAATATAATGCAAATTATATTTCTCTAGAAAATTCATGTCAATAACTATATTACTTCTCAAAAATATGAATTTATTTTTAATTAATTACATATTAATTATATAACTATATAAGGTTAATTATATCTGTATTATTTATTACATAATGGAATATTATATTTTCATTGATTTATTATCCTGTAAGAATATGATATTGTTTTGGGGATATGGTTTTTGGTGTCAACAAATCTCCTTTGGTGAAAAATTTAAATTTTACTATCTGCACGAGAATCTCATAAAAATCACCTTTTTTTGCCATCGCATTTATAAAAGCTCTGATTTTTTTTTTAAAAAAAACATGTTAATGACTACATCAAACAAAACCTTAAAAAATGTCATTTTGAACACGTGATTATACGAAATGAAATAAAAGGGAAAAGGGACATTTTTTAACAATAAATGCGAGACAAAGGTTTTTGGATTGTTTGCAATACTAAAGTGACTCATTCAATGAAACCATAAAAATGAATAAAAAATATAATTTAACTCACACGAGCACGTGGTGCTTGGCCGTTGAAGAAATGATGTTCTGACATGATACATTGAAATATGCATAGCAGATTTTCATTTTAATCTTTTATTATGAATTTACTGTGTTTTTGAAATTAATGGCACTTGAAATTAGCTGTGTTTTGAAATTAATGGCACTAAACCGATGAAATTATAACTCATAAAATACCTTTTATTATAGTTTTGAAATTATATGTTGCGAAATGTGCTTTGAAGGTCTATATTATTTCAATACATATACTACCCCTAATAAATCATAATTCTAAAATCTTTAAGACTATGTCAATTTCTTTTATTTGATCTCTTTTATATGGATGTAGTATAAACAATGCGAAAATATAACTGATTGACTCGCTTTCTTTTCTTTTCAATAATTTTTGCTTTAAGTTCATATAGAAGATTTTCAAAAAAAAAACACCTCACAAATACATAGCTGTGGAAACAATTGTGTACTTACGTATTATATCGTCTTCGCTAACGATCGCCAACGGTTTAGTCATTGGCGACGAATTTAAATTTGGCGATAAAGATCAACAGATTATACCATTGCCGGATTGCCATAATTGGCAGTTTAGCAACTCACTGGTGACGAATTCATATTTGGCGATAAAGTTGGACAATATAATACGTAAGTACCAACAATAAAAGCACCTGAAAATAGCTTTGTTGTGAGTACCACATTGATAACTTAGTTGTTTAATTCAATACGTATCATACTTCATATTACTACTTTAAGTTCGATCGATTGCATTTGCACTCCACTATTGGAAAAACATCTATTCCTAACATCTATTCTAACTTCAAACATCTATTCTAAAACTTAAATAGAGAATTTGAAATACAAATGAGTATTATTAAATACTTTTTGCTTTATCTGATTTGTATTGACTGATGTATTTAATAAAAATATATATTATGTAGTTCCAATACCAAAAATTAATATTTAGCTTTCGCTAATTTTTAGAACGTTTACAAAAGCAGAAATGTATAATTGTTTTTGTTTTTCATCTCATTTAATTTATATTTCAAATATTTTCATAAGAGTAATTAGATCAAATACAATCAATACTCTTTTATACTTTACAAATGAAATTTCTGCAAATTAATTCATATAAACAGTATTTATTTAATTAATTCTGAAAATTAAAATCCTCTATTTTGTAGCTAAAAGTATAATTTTTTAATCTAAAACATTCTCTTCCATTTAACAGCTGGATTACTAATCCAAGGGGATTTAAGTAATAATTAAAGAAGATTTCAATTAAAATTAGTTTGAGAGTAATAGTAAATTTAAGTACCACTTTCATGGAAGAAAACTGTTAAAATGGATTCTTTTACCCTTGTCAGGTATTTTTTTAAAAGTTTTCTTTAATGATTGTTGCCATGGAGATAACGACTTTTTATTCGTACTTGAATTCAAGATAATGGCTTGTTTAAAATGTTTGAAGAGACACTAAAAAGTGAATGACTACTTATGAAAAAATTCTTTTAAGCACCTATCTGTTAAAAACGTCAAAGTGAAAGGTTTTTTTTGTGGATATTTTGTAACGAAATGATATCTCTTAACATATCACTCATTAAAATAGTATCAATTTCTTTTAAATTTCCTTTTGCTATTGCTTTCTGGGGTGCTTTGTCCAAATGTTTAATTGTAATACTTACAGCATCATTTATTTTTACTCATGGAACAGTAAAAATGTATTTATATATTTGGAATTTTGCCCTTTTCTTTCTTTCTTTTTTTTTTCTTTTTTAGCATTTAGTTCAGAATATTAATAGTTTTTTTTTTCTGAAACGCATCTGAGATTCATAGGTCTTGCATCTTGTAAAAAAGGAATTGACAAATAACTTAAATATAAAAATAACTTAAATATAAAAATAAATAAATAATATATTATTTTTATTTTTATTATTATTATTTTGCTTGGATAACTAGAACCTAAATCATGCACATTTTAAACCTGAAAATTCCTTTTCAAAGATAGGAAAAAAAA
>JAOUZG010020552.1:881937-894227 GCA_026289955.1 Argiope argentata
CTGAACTCCTCCTAAACGACTGGTCCAATTTTGATGAAATTTTTTGTTTGTGTTCAAGTGGATTCGAGAATGGTTTAGATGCACAATTCGGTCAACTTCAAAATGTAGAATTTTAATTATTACTTAAAAATTAACTTTCCCGCCAAAATAACTTCCTTCCCCCATAGCGAATTTTAGGGGTTTTTTTTCTAACACTGATGAGGCTAGGTTTAACATGTTTCCTGCCGATTATTTCAAACTGTTTATTACTGTTTGTTTTGATTCCACTCATTGCCTTTAAAATTAAACATCATTAACTAATCGACCTTTTTAGATTCATTCTCAATTACTTTTGAATTAAAATAAAACGGAATAAAGGAAATTAAAGATTACTAATCTGGCGCAACTGATGAAAAAAAACAATTGCATTTTCGATGTCTTTCCAGGTGGTGAAGTTAACGCATGCGCATAGCTGTTTTTATTTTATTTCGGGTAATTATTTATTCTAATGAAAGAATTATTTTAATAAAAAGAGTTATTTATTCTAATAAAAGTATTATTTAAATAAAAAAATATTTATTCTTATAAAGGAGTAAATATTTTAATCTCTTTAAAATCGTCTGCTTACGAATTTCATCAGAACCGGAAATAAAAAATAAAAAAAAATCTGAAAACATCTGCCCGAGCAATGATCCCACAATGTGTTGACAATTCATTCAAACGGATCCGGACTTTGATTAATTGGTTTGCTATGTTGTTTTACTTCAGATACACGCTGTAAAAGGTTAGTTGTGAGTATTTTTTATGTATTTTTATAGTTCTAAGTACATCGTTTTTTCCAAGTAGTTTTAAGTCGTAGTAATAAGTAATTGCTAAATGAATAAGGCTTTCGTTTTTTCTCGCGCTAACAATGTTAGGCTTAACATGTTTTCGACAGATTGATTCAAACGATTCTGTTGACATTCTTTTAAAATTTTGCCTGCAAATTAAATCCAGAAAAATTTAATTTTCAGCAAGCGATTCTTTGTAATGAAATAAATAAATAATATTTTCTAAAAAAACTAAACGGAATATAAAGGTTTCTATTTCACAGTATCTATATCATTAATTCTATAAATCAACTTCATGAAAGCAAAATTGTTTAATGCATGCAGAGTATTCATTCAAATCCGAGCCTAATGACCAATTTGTAAATCTTAAGTAATATGCAATTAAATATATAGTTTAAATTATCATCTTAAATTATATGTAGATATTATTAAAGAGAATTAAAATGGTCTAAATGAAATTAATATCTACATTTTATGTAATTTGGGTCAATAAATGCTCTGATGACTTACAAATTTAACATTTCTGATACTCTACTCTGTGTGTATGTTGAATAAAAAATTCTTGGGACAGTAATATTTTAAATAGGAAAAGTTAAAGCTCAACGAATTAAACCAATCACTAAAATTGACTGATTTATGAAAATTTGAATCGTTCTATTCTATAAAAACTTACAATTTTTGACCTTTTCCTCCACCATTTAAGTAAAATATCAATTCAGTTTGTGTTATTCTAAAGTTTAAAGTTTAATTTTTTTAATTATGTCAACGTTCTAATAATGAAATAAATAATGATGTTTTATGTAAATTGAGTCAATAAAGTAGTATATATATATATATTGTTAATGCTCTCCCCGATTCAGCTGATATACCGCCAAATCTGGCACTCCGATGGCGATGTGTTGGCGATTGTCAGGTTGCTTTCTGCCAGTCAGTTGTTATATAGTTCGCACCGTTCGTAGGTGTTAGTTTTGTAGGAGCTATCGTGCTCGTTTTACTGTAAGCCATGGGGCGTTGTATAATTATTATGTAAATAGTGTTTTGGTTGATTAAATAGTACAGTCCATTTTGAATGCTTTACTGAGTCCCTAACATATATATCATTTTAAACTATATATAGATAAATTGAACTACAGCTTTATAATGTAATACTGTTTGCTGACTTGCCACAACCTTCATGGGTTAGATCCTTCTCTATCACACCTACTCCAATAATTTTTCAGAGAATTATATATTTAAATCAGAATTAAAAGAAATAAGATCAGTTATCTATATTTGCTACACATTCTAGGAGACCATGCTTTTATTTCTTTCAGAACGTGATGTTAAGATTGTAAAGATTTTAAATCCTAGCATACATAGTTGAAATTTCTTATTAAAACCTCAGATTGAATTTGATGCTACCGAATGTCGATTATTCTCGTATTAGTATTTCCTAAATGAATATTTCTCTGATTATTCAACGTTAACTATATATGAAGCAGTCACATCGCATGCGAATTCTAATAAATTCGGCGTTTGATCCGTTTATTAAGAATATCCATAATTCACCTCACGTAGCCAAAATGACGTCTGTAACAGCCTAGCTGCTCATTTAAATAATTATTATTCCCCTTCAAATGTTCGGTTAGTATGACATGTGTCTAGTGTTATTAATTTCCAGGTTGCTTGCATTTAATTTTTCATCGTATTTATCTCCGGAAGGCTAATGGATTTCATGGATATTTCAAGCAACTTGTCCAATCTTTAATTATATTGTATTATGAAGATCATAAAGATTTCATCCAGTTTTCGAAGATACGTTGAATTGAATCTCAGAGATAGAAAGTAAGGCATAAAATGATAGATCTTTAATAGATTTAAGGTATCTAACGTAAGTTTAATGATTTTAGTATTCAGCAATGGTGTATCGAGTAAATTTCATTATTGAATTAAAATTGAATTCCATGAAAAATAAAAATTAATATATTGCATTATAAAAATGTAAAATTAATCAAATAAATATTTAAAAAATATAAAAATGAAATCTGTTATGCATATTCCAATGTATCATCTTAGAACATCATTTCTTGAACGGCCAAGCGCCACGTGCTCGTGCAGGTTAAATTATATTTTTATTCATTTTAATCGTTTCATCGAATGAGTCACTTTAGTATTGCAAACGATCCAAAAAATTTTTTATTGTATTTATTGTTTAAAAAATTATCACATTTCCCATTTATTTCATTACATACAATCATGCGCACAAAATGCGATTTTTCTAAGTTTTATTTGGGATAGTCATTATTTTTTTAAAAAAAATCGAAGCTTTTGTAAATGCAAAGGCACCACGTTATTAAAAGCTGTTTTTTGAGATGCTCCCGCAGATAATACAATTTTTATTTTTCCCCTGCGGATTTTTTTTTTAATTTTTCGCCTAGGGTTGTTGACGCCACAAAAACTCATTCCTTAAACAATATCATGTTCTGGCATAATAAAAAATAGAAAAATGAAATCAATGATCGTAAATTTCAAATTATCATGTGAGACCTTATTATTATTAATTCATTATTTATCTTACTTAATTTAATTCATTATCCAGTTTGAACTGATTTGAAGCAATCATGTTAGTACCAAGTCGATATATGGACAATCGGGTGAGGAAATGCCTTCCAAGTTGTAACTTTTTGTTGGTGGGAAGTCACCAAATGTGACGACCATTTTACCATTTTCTAATAACCCTAAAAGATAAAAATAATACTTCAAAAGTGATGAATTTTCAATTTGTTGTCTACGCATTTTGAGACTTCAAACACTAAAAAGCAAAAACAGTATCATCTTAAACTAAAACAACATCATGTCTTCGCATCATAAAAAAATATGTTTGTATTTTCTGGTTTTTCTTGTATTACCCTTTTTTCCATGGAATGGTAATTAAAAATTGTTAATTCTATTTTTTTATGCTTTTGGGTTCACAAACGCTGGCTATTAATTTTCTAGCTGGCAAACAATGTTTTAGATCTCCATCAATTTTGCGATGAAATAACAGCTATGATGCCATAGTTCTTCCTCGGCCTTTTAAAAACGCATCTGCTGTCAAAAAAGTTTCCATAATAATAATGTATTACGGTAAAAAGTCTGCAAAATATTTTTGCCGATAAATTTAGGAGGTTCCAAAACAAAATCAAGCTCATACACGATAAAAATTGCTTATTTTCGATTAAGATTTATTTCATTACTTTTAAAATTGAGGATGTTCTTATTTTAATTGTTTATAATATTTTACTATTTACATATTCTAAATTTTAAGGGATCCCTAATATTTAATTTTTCCACAATAAATTAGATTAATTTCTTGTTTTTATAAAACATAAATGTTGCTCGTGATTTTTTTTCTAAAAATTAAAGGAAAAGAATAGTGTTCCGTAAATTAGAAACTGATATTTTGAGAAACCTGGTAACATCTGTACTCTTAACTTTTTTCAGTTGTATTCAAGTAAAATAAGAGATTTTTAATTGATTACAAATTTTGATTATTTTTATAGATTTGAAAAGTCTAAAGCTTATAAATTATATTTAAGTAATAAATCTAAGACTTTTTTCCAAGATAGAGAATTTGTTTTTCTCAAACATATATTCTTAAAAACATGAAACAAGCTAAAGGAAATTGTATAAAAAGATACAAGTCTAAGCTTGAATAAAATAACTATACAACGATTGACAGCCATAAATGTAATAAACAAATTTTGAATAATAATAAAGAAACCTTTTTAATTTTTTTGAGAGGCCGAGTAGGAATTTTTTAAAAATGTGGAAAAAAAAAGAGTTTTAATAAAAAAAATATTGAATCTTAGAAACTATAAAAATAGATAAAATATGTTTAATTAGACTTGCCTAAAGCAAAATATCTGCCTTTTCTGAAATTTACTTCAGAAACTACTGATTTTCTTGCAAGAATTCGAGTATTGAGAATATATAATATAAAACAGTCTTCAGTAAATCCGGAAAGAGAGAAAAATCAGAGATACTCTCTTTTTTTTATCATGTCAGAATTTAATGTTGCTTTCGGAATGAGATTTACGGCGTCAAAAAAATCCATAAGGGAAAAATAAAAATATTCGTTGGGGAAAAATAAAAAAAAAATCTTGGTGAAAATAAAAAAAATCTGTAGATGAAAAATAAAAATTTTATTATCTCGCGAACATTTCCAAAAAATCAGCTTTTAATAACGTGTTTTCATCATATTTAATAAAACTCTGATTTTAAAAAAATATTAAATACTTCAGCAAGAAAAATGTCATTTTGAGCACGAGTTTGTATGAAATGAAATAAATAGGTAATGTGATATTTTTTTTAAACTATAAATGCGACAAAAATATTTGGGATCGTATGTAATACTAAAGTGACTCATTCAATGAAACAATTAAAATGAATAAAAATACAATTTAACTCGCACAAGCCCGGGGTGCTTGGTTGTTCAATAAATTATGTTCTGACATGAAACATTAAAATATGAATAGCAGATTTCATTTTCATATTTTTTATTTCAAGTTTAGTAAAGTAAGAAACCTTTAATTAATTACAAAATTCAATATTTTTTTATAGATTTGAAAAGTTGAAAGCTTATAAATTGCATCTTAAAAATGAATCTAACACTAATTTCCAAGACATAAATATCTTCTTTCTCAAAACATATATCTCTAAGCCTGAATGAAATGACTGTACGAGTAACATCCAGAAATGTAATAAACGGATTTTGCATTATGATAAAGAAACTCTTTAATTTCTTTTTGAGAGAATAAGTAGGACGTTTTTAGAAATGTGAAAAAAAGTTTCAATAAAAAAAATATTATATTTTTAGAAACGATTAAAATAGATAGAATATATTTTATATGGTTTGTCTAAAGAAAAATGGTTCACTAATTTGAAATTTATTTCAAAAACCACTCATCTTCTTGCAAGGATTCGAGTATTGAGAATGGCTAATATAAAACAGTCTTCAGTAAATCCTGAAAAAGAAAGAAAAGAAAAAAAAAGGGAAATTTCTCAGCAAAAGGGTTGATCACTCTCTTACCCAGAAGCAAACAGTCGATAAAAGTTCGCATCGTCACAAAAAACGAAGTTGAGCAGAATAACGGGTTTCGGAAAAGCTTCTCTCCTTGTTTGGTTTGTGTTTTTGACGCAGATGGAAAAACGAGACAAGGCATCGGTTAAAGAAGGAGACCTTGAAACGCAATATATAGATCTCCAATCACTGGCAGGTATCATCAATTTCCTTCCAAAGATCTAAGCTTGCTACTGTTTGCTTCAGAGCAAAAAAAAAGTAATTTTGTGAAGAAATATTGGAGAAAGAAGGAGATTAACAGCTTAAATCGATGCTTCTTTGCAATGTCAACTTTTCTTATTTTTTTGTTCCTTGACTTTGAGAGGCTCATCAGGCCGTGGAAGAAAAAAGACATTATCTTCAGATGTAGGATTGTTTCCATCACTGTAACTGAATTATGCTTCTCTTTGTACTAATGTCAGTTGAATAAGAAAGAATTATTTAAAACATTTTTTTTTTGTCAGTGTACCATTTTGGTGAAATATTCTTAATGTATGCGAAAACATAAGCATGCATCAATAGGATTAGATGTTTTTTACGAATGTTTGCTCGTGTCGTCGAGATATTACTTTTTTTTATGAATGGAGAGTTGAAATAAATAATGGGATTCGAAAATAATTGCAAAATTAGATAATGCATTTTTACGTTTTGACGTGTTATTGGATTAGCGCGGGGCTTCTTAGGATATGAGTTCTAACTTTAAGTTAGTTAGAATAATATAATTTTGTCAAGACCAAAGTTTTGATTTTGTACATTAAAATTTAGCACAAAAAAGGTGAGAAAGGTTCTATACAATAATTGATTAAAAAAAGATTACATATATCATCATAGAATATCTGTTTCCTTTATATTATTTTAATATTTCACATATTTATGATCTTGAAAGTGTATGCTTCTTGTTATTAAAATTGTTTCAGTTAGAAATTTGAGTAATAATGCTAGTAATAAATTATAAATTACACATTGATGATGATAACAACGACGTGTCCCCTTTTTACCACGGAAAGAGGGTGCAGTAGCTTCTGAGGGTATATAACCCTGAGCACACGAGGGCAGATGTCTGACTTCTAGCTCATAGGAGGAGGATTCATACACACACTCGCTTGCACAGCCACTTTTTACAGGGGGCACATTCACATATCTCACAGACAGAGCACAGAAGAACAACCATGCCCGAACCGGGACTCACACAACACGAGGAAGACGCTCTACCTCTGTGCCAGAAAGCCGGCGTAAATTACACATTAAAAAGTACAGATTAAGGAAAATAAAATTTTCTACCTTACAATACAATATCAATTATGTATTCTGGAAAATCCTTTTTCCTCTTTTAATTTTTCCAATTGTGTTCTAAAAATTAAATCATTCTTTAATTAATTCCTGTTTTATTCTCTGATTGTGAAAAAAGTTATTCAGAATAAATGAAGTATATGTATTTGTACTATATTTTTATAACCATAATAAGTTGATTAGTCATTTGTTAATAAGCATTAAGAATGCAATTAAAATAATATATAACTGGTATATAAACGTTTATGTAATAGAAAAAAAAATTGTGTGATATATCTGATAGAAATATATTCTGAAAAATAATTAATATATCTTATTTTTATAGTATTATTTATTCTAAGATATCGGTTTTTTTAATGTGTTTTATAATATAAATAAGTAATTGATCTCAAAAATAACTTTATTTAAAATATTTATTTATGTCTTTTATATAACTTATCATTTAATTTTTATGATTTATTAAAAAAACGATGTATTCAACTATATTTGTTAATTCCCAACATAGAAACACATTCCATTATTAACTAAAGCTTAATTAAAGAGGGCATAGACAATATCTAATCTAAAAAATGTGTTTGAAAATAATATAATAAAAAACAAATCATTTAAATAAATAGGCATCTCTGAAAGCAAAATTTCAACCAACATAAAATTTGTGATGCCTCAAATTTTTAAATTATTTTTTACTAATTTACCCTTTCATATTATAATTACAAACTTCAAAATACTTTGCGTAAACCCCATATAAAAGATATTGATAAAACTTACTCTTTAGATTAATTTAAATGGTGAAAAAAGAAATAATTTCACATTGAAAGAAATTTATTTTCAAGACATTCTAGTAAAAGTAGAAATTCTGCAAAATAAAATTTTTTATAAGCATATAGATTAAAATATTTTTTAAAAATACTGGCACTTTTTCCTTTCACTTATAATTTTTTTCGAATTATTTTTTAAAAAATACAATTAAAAAGCGACAATTATTTTTAAATTGATGTACTCTATATAAATATCTGCTTACTCAAAATTTGAAAACTTTTCAGTATTTTTTCTTTTATTAATGAAATTATCCACGTGAATAAAATTTACCTACATAAATATTCTTCGTAATCTTAAAGAAATACTATCTTGACCGGGTTCGTTTCGCTTTTATTGCAGTAGGCGTATGTTATGAAGACACAATCAGCAGTCCTCAGTAAAAAATAATAATAACAATGACATTTGTTTATACACGAAGACTCAAAGATAACTCAAAGACGACAAATATGTACAGCCGGGACCAACACAGGACATCACACTACAGCATACAGTAGTCCACAAGTAGAAATATCGCCCACAACTCTCAAAGCACAGACAGATTACAGCATTAGAAGGGTTCCTAGTAGCTTCGCCTTACGTTCTCTCCAGACGGCTGAATTTATCATTGTCTCCTCGCTTTAGCAATCGATTCACTACCACACACTGATTACTCCACATACTAGACGTCGCTGCTTCCACAGTAGATAACAAGGCTTGGCAAAGAGCAGTTCAACACTCGCTTAAACTAAACACAACGTTGGCACTTCGCCGTTGCTACTTTGTTCTCTCGAAGACTTGTTACTCGTCTTCTACTTCAACTCGATTCAAATCAGATTACAATCCAATCCAACTCAGCTTGAGTTTGCCATTCTTTAATAGCTCCTGAAGAAGCTAAGAATTCTTTCATTCCAATCAGGGTACATCTCGGTTTCTAACGGACGGATAGGGAAAATTCTTGATCTTTTTAGTATTACCCATTTTGTCGCCAAAGTTGCCAAATTTGTCCCTAAGTCACCAAACGGTCGCCTTGATTGTCGCCAAGAGCTGTCATCACTACCGTGGCACCCATTCAACAAGTAACATTGTAGATCTTGAAACAGTCTTTCTCATAATGCCACCGTTTGTGCTGGGAAGTATATTTACAGGCTTGTTACAATATGGTTGTACTAATAATATTGATCAGTGTTGAATTATTTGCTTAAAGTCATTGATCACATATTATACTCATTCGAAAATAAATAATCTTATTTATGTAAAGAAGACTAGAATTAGAACAACATTTTCACTTTATAAAATATTTAGAATTTATTCTAGTACTCTTCCGTATTTTATCAAAATTATGGCTACCTTGATTTTATTTGAAGGGAAAAAAAATGAGGACTTTCCTTTCATAGCGGAAAATGCAAAATATAACGTACTTTTGCATTTGAAAGGCAAGCGGTGCTTTTAAAGAATGGATCAAAGCGGATTATAATTATTGAATTTTTTGTAACGAAATCAAGCCTTTCATAATTTGATTTCAAGGAATTTGAATATTTGTATTCCAGTTTTATAATTCTTTCTCGAGTATTGAGGCTTTTTTTTCAGTAAGGAGAGAGAGCTGGGTTGTTGTATTTATTTTGTGGTTATTGTTGCTGCTTCCCAAACAATCCTAAAAGTGTTTCTAAAACTTATTCCAGAAAAAGTAAAGATTCGGGGATTCTGAATGTCTGGTACTCGGATTTTAACATAAAATCGATTGTAAAGAATGAAAAGAAAATCGATTCTCTAAAAGGAAAACTTATCTCTAGGGCTTCTTTTTTTCAGACGCTCACTTAGAAAAATTAGAACTTGAAAGTATTGGACTTTTTTTCTTATTTTTCGTTCACGTTTTTGTATTCTCTATATAAACGTATCTCCCCAACGCATATATATAGAACGATTAGCCGAAACATTTTGAAAGCTTTTGGATTTATCGCTCACACAAAATTTCACTGAAAATATATATGTCTCAGAATTTCCATAAATATATATATATTCCCTTTCCTCTATTGCATTATAAAATATTATATTATTTCTCTTGCCGGTAATAAAAGGATAAAATAATACGCTAGAATTCGACATTATGCGAAGAATTCAAGCATATTTCTGTGACTTAATTTTTTTTCTTGTTGATAAAAATGGAATTTGTAGTTGATTATTCAATTAATAACTAAAGTTCTTGGGTTGTGTTGTTGTCACTTATGACAATTGCCATGGGCAAGCACCGCTGACACGACCAGCAGATTTTAAGCCTAAGATATACGTCTCTTGTTTTACAAGTAGCGCCATCTAGGGACAAGAGTACGACTTAGCTACACACACTTCACAACCCTTTTTAGGGGACGGATACCATTTGTGCATATCCATTCTTTCGTCTCAGATCGTAATTTAGATATGGAACAGAGAACGATCCCCTCTGACCCAGTACCCCCAGTGATATTACTCTCGATATGGAGAACTTTGAGACCACGAACAGATTTAAGAGCACCAGTCGTCATACACACGAAGAATCTTCGGTAGGCGAGATTCGAACTCCTATCCTAAGGAATACGAATCCAACTCTCTACCAACCAAGCTATCCGGCTCTAGTGCTGTTGAAACATCATATGTTCTTATATAATAAAGCTTAATAATAAGTTAACTTTGCCAGAAAAAATGTCCAATAACATTACTACGAAATTTAAATAGTATTGACCAGCGTTCAGAATATTGGAAAATATCGTGGATATATCTTGCGGTATATTGCATTAAAGGGACAATGGACATTGAAAAAAGCTAAAAGGAAAGAAAACATGCAATTTTTTTTAATAATTTCATTACTAAATTACATGCATAAGTTCAACTAAAATATATTTATAAAATGCATTATACAATTAAATAAATATTTGAAATGAAAAGAGGGGAAAAATACGTATTAATAACTTTTCTTAAAATGATATTACAATTAGATTTAAATATCTTTGAAATGTTTTAAATGTATTAATTTTAGCAGAAATTAAATGAAATTTATTATAATGATATCGATCAAAAATGAAAATAAAATGACGTATGCATTTTTAAGTTTCGGACTTTTTTTGATAGTTTAAAGCCAATTTTAATTCAGAAAAACATAAAACTCCTATGAATATAGAATAAACGTGCATAAAAATATTTCTAAAAAGTTAGAATTTAATTGGAATTATAAAATCATACTTAGTTTGGTTCAAAATAAATTTTCATTTCTTAATTTGAAAAAAAAAGAATATATATATATATATATATATATATATATATAAATATATATATAAATTGAAACTCAGGAAATATTTTGAAATTTTAAAAAATTACTTATGATTAAAATTTTTTAAAAATGATATATTTTGTTTTAATTGATTTTGTGGAAAGATTTTTGGCATATTTATATTTTAATATATATGTATCGAAAATTCATAACCCTTACTGAATAATTTTCAAAAGTGTCTAATAGACTGTTTTTTAATTGAGAAACAAATATTTATTTAAAATTGCAATTCATATTTGTAACACCATATGGTAATGAATTAGATGAATAAAGTAGTTAATATTACATATAAAATGCTGAAATGAAAATTTAAAGCTGCCTTTTGATTGAGTACGAGCATTTAGTTAAAATTTGCAATTAATATAAGTAGCGCCATCTGGTAATGAATCGAGATCAATGAAAGAATTAAGATAATTGATCAAATGTTTGAATAAAATTAATAATTAAGATTCTGTTTCTGGCATAGTAATATTGAAGGTACGTTTATGAAGAGTTATTTGATACATTTGTTTCTTATTTTCGGGGGAAAATATTATATGGTTTCTTTTAACTTAACAGCAAGTTCATGTAAAATGTAACTGCAGAAATGTTACTGAAATTAAACTTTTTAAGTTTCGTTTTTCGCCGTTTGATAGTTTCTCTCTTCTTCAGGAAGAAAAAAAGCAAGATTTGCTAAGCAATTTCACTTAGCCATGTTATAAATTTTTATTGAATTCTGAGAAAAATTTCTTTAATGACTTTTTTTCCCTTTATGATGTCTTAGTCTCACTAACACAGTATTTATGGTAATTATAATCCAGTGATCCAACAAAGTGTTTTCTTTTCGGTTTAAATTTCATTTTCAGCGTACAATGATTTTAAGAATTACATATTTTAAGAACATTCTTTTTTTTATTTTTAAGCCAAAAAAATTAAAATATCTTATTATAATCTAATTATAGGAAATGTCGCTCATAAATTTATTCCAAATATAATTATATATATATATATATATATATATATAATTATATTT
>JAOUZG010020552.1:899227-909880 GCA_026289955.1 Argiope argentata
TTTTAAATAATATTTCACCCATAAAACCTGTGAGCAAGTGAGAGAGAGAGAGAGAGAGAGAGAGAGAGATGAATTATTTTAAATTGCACCTTTTTAGAAGTTTGAAGTTGAAGGTTTTTAGGGGGGTAGGGTTATTTAACAATTATGCTGAAGCTTTTAATTATTTGTAAAAAGGTTTTATGGTTGAAATATTATTTAAAAAACGGTTTTTCTATTTTTATTACGTTTTAATCTGCCATTATCAATTCATCTTTAAGCGGTAGTTCATGAAAATTATGGCAATTCAGAAATTTTATTTATCTTAATTACTTATGGCTGATTAAATACCCGAAGCGTGTGTGTACGTAAAGTACTACTACAGGAATCATTAGAATTTATTTATGTGTACAAAGACTTCCCCAATGGGCATAGATTGAATTGCATCGTCTGTAATATAACAAAACTTTTACATCATCCAATGAAAAGAAAGTTATTTTAAGTTTATAAGAGGTCTTCTGCCATTCTTTTTTAAGCCATAGAGAGCTTCTGTTATTCATCACAGAAAAAAATGGAGTTTTAGTTTTCTGTGACTGCAAGTTTCTGAAATGTATAGCACTCAAAAGATCAAATGTTATGTAACATACTTTTTAAAAATTTTTTACAAATATGATTTTTTTAAAATACGTATAGGATTATCTATTATAGTATAATGCATATAATTCCTAAATGACAAAATAAAAAATGATGTTTTAACATAAAAAAATAATGCGGCTTCAACAAAAAATTTGGTTTGTAATGTACATATGAAGCATTTAAAGTAATAAAAAGATCTTTAGTTTTCAATATCACACTTTGCTTCATGAATAGTTTTTATAAAAAAAATTCGAAATTCATGATTCAAAAAATGACTTTTATATATTTATTATAAATTCATTCTTTATAAGCGAATTTTTCTTTCTCTTACATTAATCATTTCTCTATGATTCAAAAATTCATTCTTGCTTTAAAATAATATCATCCAAATAATAACACAATCTTCCAAATATTTTTCGAAAATAATTGTAGTGCCAATATTATTAAACTCATATCAAAAGAAAACATTAAAACACTTATTTTCCTTATTTTTATGTTAAAATGAATGAAAATTATTTTATTCCTGAAACAAGATTTAGAGCTCTCTTTCTTTTTTTTTCTTTTCAAAGATTTATAGCACAAAATAAATAAATAATATCTTCCGAAAATGTAACTATGAAAGAAAATAAATATTGAAATATTCTCTGAAATAAATTACATAGGTTATATTTCCTTAAAAAATCTGGAAATAAATATTTTAGCAAACGATAATTGTTGCCGTATTTATACATTATTACATTCTTTTCTAAAATGCAAAAAAAAAGTAATTTATAAAATCTCAACTTTCTGAAACTCAAAAATAAAACAATGCAAAATTATAGCTTTCTTCAAACAGTTATGTTTTTATCTTTTTTCTTCATATATAAATAGATCTCAATCATTTTATTTTTTGTCTAAAAGAAAGATTGGTGAAAAGTTTTAAAAAATTGTATTTCAGTTAACATTATTGTATAAATTTTCACTCGCTTGATAAATTTAATTTTAACTAGACATTGCAAAGTCAACGTTTTTCTTTAAGTTTTAAAATTTATTTCTCTATTTTAAATTCTGAGGTCGAAAGTATTTCTTGAATCATTATTTTAATCTGAATTAAAAATTTTATGCCTTTACAATTCTGTGGTATGCGAAATCCTTTCTCGAAGCTGCAATTCCCTTTTTTCCCCAAGATTTTCAAATCTTTTTGTAAGCAAGGGAAAAATTTGATGTATTACTATTTTTAATTAACATTTTCTTATTAAATACCGGAAGATGTCGATTGAAAATAGTCGCCTTTCGTTTTTTGTAAAAAAAAACTGTTGTCCCTTAATATTTTATAATTCACTATCATTGTATATGCGACTTCAATTTGGTAATTATCTCTATATATATTGAGAAAGAGCAACAGGATATAATTTTGTGCCATATAGGGATTTAATTCGTATACTTAATTACTTAAGAACGTTTATAAATTTTCTATTTATTATGGTTGATTAAAATTTAAGATTTTAGATAAACATACATTCTTATTTTCAATTTTTATCTATGTAAAGCTTGAAATTGATCTATATAATGATTGAGATATATATTGATAAAGAATAACAGGATGTAATTTTGTGCCATGGAGTGCTTAAATTTGTATACTTAACCTCTTAAAGACATTAATAAACCTTCCTTTGATTATAGTTAATTAATATGAAAGATTTTGGATAAGCATAAATTCTTATTTTCATCTTTTATCTATCTAAAACTTGATATTAATCTCTGTCATGATTGAAATATATATTAAGAAAGAGTAACCATTTAATTCATATGCTCAGTCCCTTAAGGACGTTTATAAACCTTCCTTTGATCATTGTTAATTAACATTAAAGATTTTGTATAAGCATGCAATCTTATTTCAATCTTTTATCTATGTAAAGCCTCAGATTGATCAATGTAAAGATTGAAATACATTTTGATAAGGAGTAAAAAAAATATTATTTTGTGCTTTATAATCATAAGTTCATCTCCTTAAGGACTTTTATTAGCCTTCATTTATTCACAGTTAATTTATAAAGATTATGGAAAAGCATACATTCTTATTTTAATATTTTGTCTATGTAATGCTTGATATTGATCAATGTAAAGATTGAGATATTTCTTGAGAAAGAGTAACAAGATGTAATTTTGTATCCTATAGCGAATAAATTCGTATATTCAACCCTTTTAAGATGTTTCTAATTAATTAATATTAAATATTATAGATAAGCATACATTCTTATTTTCATCTTTTATCTATCTAAAGCTTGAGATTAATGTATGTCATGATGGAAATATATATTAAGAAAGAATAACAAATGTAATTTTGTGCCATTAAACTCAGATGTTCAAATCCTTAAACACAATTATTAATCTACATTTAATCATAATTAATTAAAAAAGATTGTGGAAAAGCATACATTCTTATTTTAACATTTTGTCTATGCAAAGCTTGAGATTGATCTATGTAAATATTGAGACATTTATTGAGAAAGAGTAACAAGAAGTAATTTTTTAGTGTGCAGCGAATAAATTCGTATATTCAACCCTTTAAAGATGTTTCTAATTAATTAATATTAAAGATTATAAATAAGCATGTATTCTTATTTTCACCTTTTATCTATGGTAAGTTTACTTTAAGCTTTACATAGAAAAAAGGAAGCCATTCAGGAGAGAAAATTTTTACAAACCTATAAGCCTTAATGTTACTAAATTGATGTCCTGGACACTTGGGCGTTTTCCGTAGTTTCGTTTTGAGGACTATTAATTAATATTTAGGATTATGGATAAGCCTACATTGAAGTCCTTCGGTACCGTCAGAGTTAATATGGGAAATGTAAACTGAGATGCTTTATGCATTTGATCATGTTATAGAAATTTCTGTTTGATATCCAGGCTTCTCAGGGATCCAAAGTAGTTTTGTAGAAGAGCTGTTATAGAGGTAGTATATTACTGCTTTAGTACAAAATATTAACTCAGAAGTAATATGTCTAATAATATCTATGTGACTCAGTTAATACGAAATATGTAAACTCAAATTTTATATGTATTTGATTATGGAATTTGTCTGTAATTCAAACATTTCATAACGATCTTCTTTTTAACTCCAGAAACGAAATATAAAAACCATATAAGATATATAACTAATGTGAATGATTGCATTTAAATCTATTGCAAATTAAAGAGCATTTTTTCTTTAGTTTTTCTTACATCAAATCTTTTAATCTTATTATTTAGTATGTATTTTTTCTTACTTTATATATTTTTATTTTACTTTACATATATGATTTTCTTTGTTTTTATTCTTGATATTTATTATATTAAATTTATATCATTTGATCTAAAAGAAGTATCATAATATAATTATTTTTATATTAGAAATGCAGATTACTTAATTCAAAAAAAAGCGTTTTTTTATGTATGTGTTGTTGAAATCTTTATTTTTCATTTTGATACACATTATTGCATTTAGAATTCATGTTAAAACTAATTAACTAAATCCAGTAGGGGATAGAACCTGAAATATAACTTCTACCCCGTTTAACATCAGAAACTTTCTCATTACAAAGTAACCTGCATCCACTAATTTAAACTTTTTGCATTCTTCCCACAACGAATTTAAAATGAGTTGAAAACACTAATTAAAATAGTTTTCTTTCACAACACAAGCCGCGAATTTGTATAGAATACTATTTTGTAAGAAGATTTAGGAGATTGCGCTGTGTACTGTAATAATTCCTTTAGTCTCACACGCTGTAGTGTTAATTAGAAAGCGTGTACCGCCATGATTTAATTTATTGCTGCCTCTTGTAAAAACTGCCAAGGGGAATGCTGTTATACGAAAAGCTCTGTTGCCCAAGTCAGTACAAACAAAAATAAAGAAAGTCTAAATTATTTAAGAGGTAAACTGGTTCGAATTAGCAAATGATATATAAGTAGGTTTCTAGACTTGAAGTAATACTCTGAAAAGGATTTTAAAAATAAAAATGGTCCTCACTGAATTAAAAGTTATAATTGATAATTCTTTTGAGTATTTTCATGACGTCTATGCAAATAAAATGGAGGGATGTTTGAATGTTTAATGTAAAAATCTATAATTTTTGTCCAAAGTAATAAAATTTAGTATTCTTCCTTTTCAAGGCAAGAGATTAATTTTCGAAAGTCCATGGATTAATTGACTTAAATTAAGAACAAACAAATATGAGTTAAGTAATAAGTAAATGTAGCTTTCATATTTTTATTTATATCTTCCGGTAGCATTATCTAAAAAAATATTTTTATTATATCTTAAATCTCAGAGATAATTGCTGTGTGTTCGAATGTATTTATCATAATGTAAGGTTCTCGTTTAACTGTGACTTTATTATTCTTGTATTTATTGATGCTGAGTAGCAACAGCAGTTTGATTACAATGAAGTTCGCTACTGCTACTTGAATAACGCTCGAAAAATGTTATAATCTTGAATACTAATTAAATGTTTATTTTTCTAATGTTCCTTTTCTTACATAAAATATTATACAACCTGAAACTCGACTCTTATAATAAAAAGGAATTCACTTCCAATGGGTGTCTGGATGTTAAATATTATATTCTATAGAACATATTTAGAGTTCTAAGGTCAAACAAGGACTTGGGCAACCCCACGTGCTACGGCATTACCATGGCTCACGGCTATTCAACTGCAAATAGTATAACACCTGATCTCAAGTCTTATCGAATATTAATTTGAGTTTAACGTTTGCCGCCACCTGCGCCATCTCGTGCTGGAATTTGGAGAATGTCACTGCATTACAATTATGTTAAAAATAAAGTCATTTCAGTAAGATTTTTATTCTAATTTTACTATTTTTAATTGAATTTGATATCTAATATAATAACAATTATCAGTTTTTATTTAAATTAAATTCATTTTTGTTGAATAAAATCGTTTAATTCTTTTATTTCGTCAGTATTAAAACAAGCAATTTCTTTGATTGGTTGTTAAATCCTGATACATATTTTGAAGTATACAATCTGCTTTTTAATTTGTTGACGCAGCTTTTGTAGGTGTCATGAGAGAGATAATGGAAGAAGGTAGTCAAGTAGTTGGACAAACAGGACAAACAGAGACCCATTCCCTTCTATTCTTCCCTATTTCCATTTATTCGAAGAGTGCTATTCCACTGCAGGGGGAGTTGGCTATTCCGTCCATTCTGCGACATCCTGTCATTTTGTTCTTTCATGACAACTAAGAAAATTCCCATCTTCACCATAAAATATTTGGTGCAGAAAAAGTCCTTGATAATTCATCTTCCAAAAAATAAATCATAAACCTGATTAAATTTCTAATTGTTTATGGAGAATTTTTCCAATTAGATTAGCCTTATCAATTTTAAGAAATTATTTAATACAACTAGCTATTAATACGTAATAAATCCTCAAGTCCCTCTCAAGTAACCAATTTTTATAATTTCTTTATAATTTTTACTCATACTGTGCATTATCATGTTCATTTATACAGCTTTATTGCACTCCAGATATTTTTGTTCTAGTTGTCTTCATTTTTTCTTATAGATATTCGTATTTTGTCATCAGTATATTTTTTTCAAATTGGTTAAAGATTTATTTTATTATCATGTCAGAACATGATGGGTTTTTTTTGGGGAGGGGATGAGGTTTTGGCGTTAACAAAAATTCGTAGGCGAAAATTAAAAATATCCGTAGACCAAAAATGAAAATTTTATTATCTGCACGAGCATCTCAAATAATCAGCTTTTAATAACTCGTTGCTATTGTATTTACAAAATCTCTGATTTTAAAAAAATAAGTTAATGAATACAGCAAATAAAACCTAGAAAAATGTTATTTTGAGCACGTAATTATACGAAACGAAATAAAGGATAATGCGATATTTTTTTAAGCAATAAATGCGAGACAAAACTTTTTGGATCGTTTGCAATTCTAAAGTGACTCATTCGGTGAAAGAATTAAAATGAATAAAAATGTAATTTAACTCGCACGAGCAAGTGGTGCTATGGCCTTTCAAAAAATAATGTTCTGACATGATACATTGAAATATGCATAGCAGATTTCCTTTTGATTTCTATTTATTTATTTATTTTCTTAAGAAAACTCCACCTACAAATAGCCAAACCTGACAGGAGCCAAATAAGCTCTAGCAATTGAGGTGTGGTGTGGTGTTAAGTCTTAAATAGTCTGATTTCAATACATTTATATTGTGTAGCCAGAAATTTAAGTTTTAAAATAAAGACATTTTATATAATGAGTCAATATTTCTAGAGCCCACGCTCGTTGACAAAGGTAATTGAATTATTATAAATATAAAAAAAGTCCTTTATCAAGCATTGTTAAATAAAAAAGCAGTATATGTGTCTAAATTTTCTTCAATGTAATATAAGTATCAACATAATAAATTCTCTAATTGAAAATCACTGAAGATGTGAGTGTGCAACAAGAAAGGTATAAAACAAAATTGATACTAATTGTAAATGTTAATAAAATTATCTAACAAGAAAGATGTTTTATTATATTGGTAATAAAGCAATGCTTATAAAATTCAAAGTACAGCACAAGGCTAGCAGAAGTAAGTTGAAACAACTACAAACATAGATAAAAGTATATAAAACTAAAGATAAAAACAACGGTAAAAAAGATTAAAAGGAAATCTGCTATTCACATTTCTTGAACGGCCAAGCACCACGTGCTCGTGCAAGTTAAAATATATTTTTATTCATTTTAATGGTTTCATTGAATGAGTCACTTTGGTATTGCAAACGATCCAAAAAACTTTGTCCCGCATTTATTGTTTAAACAAATATCGCATTTCCTATTTATTTCATTTCATATAATCACATGCTGAAAATGACATTTTTAGGAGTTTTAGTTGCTGTAGTCATTAGTTTATTTATTTTTTTAAATCAAAGCTTGAAAATGCATGATTAAATGTTGATTTTCAGAGATGCTCGAGTAGTTAATAAAACCAACGGATCTCGCCAACGGATTTTTGTCTACCTCATTACCAAAATAACATCATGTTCTGACATGATAAAACAGCTTTTTTATCCAGAATTTATGAGCAAATAAAACAGAAGAATTAAAAACGACACCAGATTTTTCACTAATCACTGCGCAGGTTTCTAATTCTCCATTAATTCTAATTGAAATGGGAAATCGGAATTAATTTACTTAACTGACGATTAATTTAAAAGAATGCATCAGTAAAATAATCCACAAAGTAGGCTTTGTTAGTATTAAAACACTTTTAATATATAAGTTAAGTTGCCTTTTTTAAAGAAATTATTTTAAAATCCTTCTCGATAAACTTAAACTACATAACTGTAAAAGAACACCTCAAGGCAATATCATTAATTCCAAAAGAACTTCTCAGTGCCATTTAGGCAACAGCTTATTCAGATTCATGTCTGTGAATAATTAATTAGCAAAGTTTGAAGATCCATTAGTTATTAATTTTGACGAAGACCTTGTCAATAACTAACATAGAAATATCAATATTTCAAGTGGTATTCTACGATAATGGCATATTAAATGCCTCCTATAGAAGGTAAAATGATATTTAATGCGCTCAAATTATAGCAGGATATTAATCATTGCTCTATTCAACTCTCAGACGATATTATAAAAAGGAAACAAAAGAGTATTTATATTTATTAGCTCTCTTTAAGAAATAGGGTTGAAAATATTATTCATAATTAAATGGATTGATTTTATTTGAACTAGAAAGTGCGTGATCAGGAAAACAACGTGTTTTGCTGAATCGATAATGGGGAAAATATCGTAGGTTTTTCCAGTAGCTTAGCAATAAATATTTGAACAAATTGATTCGCGTGTTTTACTTCTTTGCTTTTCTCTCATTCTGAAAATATTAAGAGTTGAAGATGTAAAAATAAATTCTGACATATATGTCAAACGGTTTTTGTATTTGTTTATGGTCTTTTTACTGACTATATTATATTTGATCAATTCTTGCTTGGATTTCCATTTGAGAGCTGCAATGAAATTTAGTATTTCCATAAACTAAATGAGTCAAAAGGTATTTCTGTTACCCAGTTTATTTCTGTGTAAGGGGGGGGGGATGGTATTTGTATTTTTTTGTCATTAGGTAACTAAAATTTTAAATATAATCAATTATTCAGTGGCATTTTTGGAATTCCGCAAACATTTCTATTTAATCATCTTAAAAAATTGATTTATTCAGATTTCCTATTCCTATTAACACACAATTTTCTGATTTGTTCTTTTACATTTACTGTATTGTTTATAACAATTGAAGATTTGATTCTATATAAATAAAAAGCAATGTTGCCTGTTGGGAAAGTGAGTATTATTAATTCAAAGTGCAACACATGTTAGATCCAATATGGTAAATTTGTTCCATACAGAGACTAAACAAAAAGTGGGGAGGTCCAATTCTAAGAACTCACACATAGAACTTCTACGACTGACTAACAAAACAAAACCGAACAGACTCAGAACAGAACAACTCTGTTAGAGGTTGAAAATGACATCGACATCGTTCTTGATTTATTCTGTTATTGTTGTTACTTATGGTACTTGCCATGGACAATACCTCCGCGGATAGAGCAGCAAATTTAAGCCGTCTCTTGTTTTTGAAGTAGTACCAACTAGAGCCAAGAGTAAGACTTAGCTACACACACACCACAATTGCCTGCACAGCCCCTTTTTACAGGGTGGCACAGTCATACATCTTACAGATAGCACACAGAAGAACAACCATGCCCAAACTGGGACTCGAACCGTTGACTCCGAGAACACGAAGAAGACGCACTATTTCTGTGTCAGAAGGCCGGCTGATTTATTCTTGTTGTTGTTTTTATTAGTCGCCCTTGACATGGACAAGCTTCACCGAGGTATCGTCGAGTTTTAAGCCGAAAGGAACATCTTTGGTTTCGAAGTAGCCCCATCTAAGGCTATATAGGGCACTTGGAATGAACAAAATCCTTGAAGTAGCCACCTATTTAAGTCTAATCATCGTCTCTTGCTTTTGTAGTAGCGCCAAGGCCATGAGTATAACAAAATCAACACATTCATCTGCACAATCCCCTTTTAAATGGGAGAACATCCATAGACCTTAGAGGTAGAACACTGAAGAATAACCCTGCTCGAACCGGAATTCGAACACGGAAAGCCTGGCTCTGGGAGAAGACGTGCTATCCCTATGCCAGGACGCCTTATCTTGATTTATAGTGCATTGAAACTGTATATTTCAGTATGAATTACTAAGTGCTTCGACAAACACTGTCTGATTCAATTCTTCTTTTACTAATTTTTTTTCTTTCTTGTAGGTGCATGTGATTTGAACAGGAAAGATGCCAGAGGGCCGATATTCCGAATGGAACCACCTTCAAGGGTTGAGTTTTCGAATAACAGTGGTTCAGAACTTCGATGTAGTGCTGATGGGTACCCACAGCCTAGATTAACATGGTTAACCAGGGAAGGTTCTCCTGCTAGAGATGTGCCGGGATTACGTCACACAAGGTCCGATGGAACCCTGGTTTTCTCGCCTTTTCCAAGGTCAGAATACAGACAAGACATTCACGATGCAGTGTACCAATGCTCAGCCTCGAATCCAGCTGGTACTATTCTAAGCAGAGAAGTGCACGTGAGGGGAGGTATGGAATTTGATTTTTTAAATATGTTTTTAAATGTTCAATCAAACTGCTCTAATTTAAATTATATATCGCCCCTAACAGTGTTGATTATAACACTGCGTTATGTGACTAGAGAAAACAGTGTAGATTTTTTTAAATTTATCTTTATTCCATCACGGGAGACACGCAGATCACCACAACATCAGAAAAATGTATTAAAGGCATAAAAAAGGAATGAAACATTTATCCCTTGTCTTATATACCAAGAAATTCTCAGAAATCTGACACGTGTCGAATTTTGAGAAGCATTTCCAATTGTTTTGACCTTGGCAAGAGAAACGGAAGAATCCTTTAAAAGAATCATTTTACATCAGTAATATGTTAACAATCCCCTCAACATCATCTAATCACGCT
>JAOUZG010020552.1:914880-929654 GCA_026289955.1 Argiope argentata
CTTAAGTGTGAAGTTGGAATAAAAAAATACAATTAAATCCTTTGTCGAGAAAAAACGAAATTACTTTTCGAACGACCCAATAATTTTTTCAATATAATGTCTGTACAATTTTGTCTTTAAAAGAAATAACATGTTTGTTTTAATTTGATAAATCATCAAAAAAAATTTTTAATACTATAAAGAAATTTAAACTCTATATCAAAATATCCGATCTAGTGTTTTTGCTAGCTATTAAATATATAGTAAGATTTTAATTTCCGCCTTTACTTCTTAATATATTTTTTTCATTTGCCGTATAGTGATTGAATTCATTCAGTTGATAAAATGAAAAAAAAAATTAATAATTTAACCTCCTAGAAAGTCTATAAACTCTGTTGACGGATTGATCGTTATAGGCTGAAAAATATAGAAAATATTTTAGCCTGTAAATAAATAAATTCATATTCTGAATTTATTTAAAGTATAAGTACATGTGATACAATAATTTCAAAAATAAATAATAATAAACTTATTTAATAAAAAAACTCATGATTGATAACTCATAATTTTTTGAATAGAAACATGGCTGAGGAAGTTATGTACTGAATCATTTGATTCGATCTATAAAAAAATTGGATTGTTTTTAAGGGATAATCAGTTTTAACGAATTTTTTTACTGCATTTTTTCGCAAAACATTTTAACCACTACCAAAATTATACCCAATATAGAAACAAACATCTTATATTTGTTATTTGTTAATTTATTTATTTAAATCTCTATATAAAATCTCCGATCGTAAATTCAAGTTGGGAGAAAACATTATTATTATTTTATCATTTTTCATCTTAATTAATTTAAGTCATTAACCAATTTAACAACTATGATGTCATAGTTCTTCGTCAGTCTTTTAACAACGCATCTGCTTTCAAAGACGCATACGTAATAATAAAAAATATTGGTAAAAGCAGGTCAGCCTTTCAAAAACACATCTGCTGTCAAAGAAGCATACATAATAATAAAGAAATACTAGTAAAAGCAGGTGAGCCTTTTAACAATTCCCATCTGATGGTACCCCTAAAGGATCATTCAAGACGGTGCATCATTTTAACGTTTAATTAATTCATTTTTTAAATTTAATTGCTAAAACGCCTACATATAGTTTAAAAATGTAGATTAATCTTTCAAAGAAATTCAACTTAAAAGAATATGTATATTTATAGGGGCCGAGATGGCCTGGTTGGTAGAGCGTTGGATTCGTACTCCTTAGGCTACGGATTCGAAGCTCACCTACCAAAAGATTCCCCGTGTGTATGGCGACTGGCGCTTGTTAAATCTGTTCTTGTTCGCAAAGTTCTCCATATCGAGAGTAATATCACTAGGGGTACTGGGTCAGAGGTGATCGTTCTCTGTTCCAGGTCTAAATTACGATCTGAAATGCATGAATAAAGTCCGCCCCCTAAAAAGAGTTGTGACGTGTGTGTAGCTAAGTCGTACTCTTAGCCCTAGATGGCGCTAATTGTAAAACATAGAGACATATTTCTTAGGCTTAAAATTTGCTGATTGTATCATTGGAGGCTTTTCCATGGTAAGTGCCATTAGTCACAACACATGTATATTTATCTTTTCTAGAAATAAACAAATATTTGTTTTAGGTGAATAATTTTGCATCTAATTTTTTTTTGGAGTGCGAAGGGTTAAATACTTATCTGCTGTCAAAGAATCATATATAACAATAATGCAACGCTGGTAAAAGCAAATTTCGGAGATATCAAAACTTTCCAACCAAAAGCAAAATCGTCTCCTCATATGATAATAACTGGTAATAAAAATGATAATTATTTACTTCATAGGTGGCATTAACACTTCGTCGATACAATACAGTCGACACAAATTCATCTAGTTAAGAGAAATATTCTGCATTATCCTCAATGATATAATCATTAAGTTTCTCAATCCACATTTATAATGGAATTAAATAACCATTTACGAAACAAGTGTAAAGATCCGAAGAACCACAATACATCCGTTTCTCGTTTTCTATCGCATGATATGACTCGTTAAACTAAATAAACTAGTTATCATATCCAGATGAGTCGCTAAACAACCTTATCTAAGCATTTCGCAATATTGCTTGAAGAGCATTATCTAATTAATGATAATTACAAAGCATATCTCCTGCATACGTACGGAAGAAATAAATATCGTTGAACCTGACAGAAATAACCTTAATAACTGGTTTGTTTGAAGAGCAACAGTTGCCACATCTCCATATCGGAGATAAGCCTTAATCTGTTTATTTAGGGATATGATGATATGGAAAATGGAGCTTTTAGCGTCGAATCGGATCTCATTAATTAGCAACCTTAATTGGAAGGCTGGGGGACTTGATGCTTGGTTCTCTCCTCGGAATTATATGGAATATTAGGAATAGCGAACATGAAGTTTCAGGTTAATATATTATTAAAATAAATGAATGTATTAAGAGAAGGACAGATGTTTTAAAATACATAGCGAATAATTGATGCATTTATAATCAATGCTTTATAGCGAGACTTAACAGTAGTCATAAGAATATATATTTCCGGTGCTATACATATAAAATATGAAAAAAAATGCATAAATATGGGTAGTTAAGTCGTTCCTAGAACAAACTTTAATTAATATACCTATAAGAAATGTGTTATATCGTTGTAATTATATTCTAATTTTCCATTTATCTGCTGTTTCTTAATTTCTTTTGTTTCTTAAACTCACTAGCAAAAGATGTTGAAAAATAAATAATTTCAAAATTTTTAATAAAAGTTAAGCTCTAAGATTACTCAAACAGTATGTTTTCTCTAAGAATACATATGTAGGTAAAACTGGAATCTATCGGTGTGGAAGTTTAGAGAGGGTGTGAAAGCCTAGGTGCCGTCCTCGTCGAACTGTCTTCTGCTCAAAATTGCAAATGTCCCTCCCAAAATATTCCAAGAGTTGCCATAAGACAGGACGTTAACGTAACTAAACTAAATTAAACTTAATGGAACATATATAACAATTATTATAAAATGCTGCCTTTGCGAAATTGAGAAAGCGAATAAAATAAAAATAATTAGTTAAGAAATAAAAAGAAAAAATAAATATTATGTGAAGATTAAAATTATCTCTCACCATCCGTGTTTGAATGTCTTGTTATCATGTTATTACATGATGTTGTTTTTGGGATTAGATTTTTTGGCGTCAGTAAAAGTCTGTAGGTGAAAAATTATTTTTTAAAAATTATTAACTACATACTTGATTGTCAACATGGACATAGTAAACTATTTAGACATAGATTTCAACAATAGGAGATAATCATATGATTATTTGTTGAAAAATAAATAGCTTGAATTTCATTGTAAACAATGAAAGTTTTAACTGAAAAACAAAGAAATATGTTTTGAAAATATATTGAAATTTAAGGGAAAATTAAATGAAATAAAATATTGTGAATGAATGGAAATATTTTTAATTTCAAAATTATTGCAAAAATCAATATTGCAATCAAATTATTGCAGATATTTAAAAATTCTTTTAATGACTTCATAATATTATGTCTTCATAAAAGTTTTTTGTAAAAAAATCAACTAAATATTCTTATTAAACCGTCTAAGATTATAATAGTAGAAGGGTATTTTGCGTTTATATGGTGAAGTAATAAGCAGTGTGAATTTAATTATAAACAATGAAAGTTATAACCGAAAAATATGGATAAATGTTTTTAAAAATTGTTGAAATTTGAAGAAAAATAATATAGGAATGAAACTGATACGAAAAAAAATATTTTGAGTTTCCAATTATTGCAAAAATTATTATTCAACAATGAATTTTATAACTTCGTATTATTATGTCTTAATAAAAGTATTTTTTTTAAAAAAAAGCAACTAAATATTCTCATTTAACTATCTAGCTCAGATTTCAACAATAGAAGGGAATTATGCGATTATTTGGTGAAATAATAAATGGTACGTTTCCGTTAGCCGGGCGCAAGCTAAAATCACCAAAGAAATTTTGCGGAATTCTACATTATTCGGCAATTTTCGCTTTAAAATTGTTTTAAGAAATTTGGCAAAATTCTACATTATTTGGCCATTTTTCACTTTAATTGTAAGAAATTTGGCGGAATTCTACATTTTTTGATGATTTTTCACTTTAAAATCGCTGTAAGAAATTTGGCAAATTCTACATTATTTAACATTTTTTTCCTTGTGTCCCCAGCTAACTGAAAAGTACCTTATAAGCAACTTGAAATTCTTTGTGTAAGCAACGAAAGTTATAACTGAAAATATGGAAATATGATTTGAAATATTGCTGAAATTTAAGGAAATGTTTATTAGGAAATGAAATTGATATTAAGAAAACAAAATTGAGTTTCCAATTATTTTAAAAACCATTATTAAACAATGATTTTTATGACTTCCTAATATTTTGCCTTCATTAGAGACATTTGTTTTGAAAAGAGGCAACTAAGCCTCCATATCAAACTGCTCCTATCACGGGATAAATAAAAGAAAACACTTAACTCTGATAATCTAATAATAGCTGTTGAAAGGATTGCGTGTCTTGCTGCTTGCATCTTAATGTAATTATATTGACGAGAAAAAAGTCATAAACAAAGTAATTCGATCGTGTAGTGATTATCTTTACACAGAGCATGTTTTCCCTTAGGTAATTTGAAAGAAAATGTCGACAACAATCCTTTTTATTATCTCGTCCTTTTATCTAAGCAATTTCGATCCTATTTGAAAACATAGAGAAATTAATATTTTTTTTTACAACTAGTAAGCTTAACTTAGTTAAGCTCTTTTATCAAAACTTTGAAACAATAAGAAGCAAAGCAATATAATGTAAATAATTCAGCGTTTTTAATGATGTTTTTTTGGATTAAAAATTATTAAATTTTAATAAAATAATTCTGAAATGAATTATGAACTAAATTATTTCAATTTTTTCGCAAAATATTATATATCCTTTTATATAAGCATTTTCGATTCCAAGTGAAAACATAGATACATTAATATTTTTTTTTCCACAACTAGTAAGCTTAACTTAGTTAAGCTCTTTTATCAAAACTTTGAAAGAATAAGAAGCAAAGCAATATAATGTAAATAATTCAGCATTTTTAATGATGTTTTTTTGGATAAAAAAATTATTAAATTTTAATAAAATAATTCTAAAATGAATTATGAACTAAATTATTTCAATTTTTTCGCAAAGTATTATATATCCTTTTATATAAGCATTTTCGATTCCAAGTGAAAACATAGATACATTAATATTTTTTTTTCCACAACTAGTAAGCTTAACTTATTTAAGCTCTTTTAACAAGACTTTGAATGAATAAGAAGAAAAGCAATATAATGTATATAACACAGTGTTTTAAATATAATTTTTATGGATAGAAACAATATCAAATTGTAATAAAATAATTCTCAAGTGAATTTATATATTAAATTATTTCAATTTGTTCGCAAAATAATATATATTCCATAAATTTATTACATTGTAAAAAATCAACTTCGAACTCATATTTTTGGAGGGTTTTTTAAGTTCATTTGCAGCAAAGGCCTTTATTTATCCTTTTAATATAAATAATATTATTGGATTTAGTAAGTTTGTAAATTTAAAACAAAAAATAAAAGTATAATAAAAGATAATAGAAAAACAAATATAGTAAAATAGTAATTAATATTAAAATATAAAATAATAATGAAATATTAACTTTCTATTCAAAAAAATTAAAAATTAACTTTTTTTGTTGTCAAAAAATATGTGAGTTTCAGAATAAAGTCAATTTAAAAAAAAAGATGAATATAAGTTTATGTATCCAACAGTGTAGTTAGTGGAGGGAAATGAAAGTTCTAATTTACATCTTACATAATAATGGAAAATTCTATTTTACTTCTATGAATTATAACCGAAAACTGTGAAATGCGTTCAATTATTGCCCAGCAAATATTCTCTACAGACATGACAAGAACAAAATAATTCTTAAATGTAAATCATACGCAATGAAACACTGTCCAAGTGCACTCTAGAACAATGTTTGTAATAAACATTAGCACACAGTCGCTATTAATCTACATCAAAAGCCCAGCAAACATTACATCATTAATTGCCCAGCAAAAAGTCTCTACAGAATTGCGAAGCACAAAGTAATTCTTAAATGCAAAGCACACGTAATGAAACACAGTCCAAGTGCACTCAGTCGCTATTAACCTATTAAAAGCACAAAGTGTTCTGAGAATTTGCAGAAAATAGGCACTCTAAATACAGACTTCGCTCATTACTCTCTTCAATACACTCGGCTGTCAAGTTTTTCTATAGATCTGCATGATTAGCAACACTTTTCTCCTGTTTCATATCTTCATGAAAGAAAATTCTATGTTCTAGAACAAATGTTGAAACACGCGTCCTAAGGTAGCTATCGTCAAGATTCTAGAATATTTAGGTTCCTTCCTTTTTCTTGTCAATAACGTATGTTATTGGCTTCGTATCTGTACAAAAGCCATTTCTATACAAGCAAAGGAATCATTTTCGCCAAAACACTTTCTGCTTATGGAAGCAACATTACAAATTCTTAAAAACATTCTATATTATATACTTCTTCTAAGATTCATTAAACTTCTCAAACAAAATACTCAGATATAGTTATTTTGACAATTTTCACTGTATACGTGGAAACAAATGTAGACTGAAGACTTTTAATTAAGACTTTTTCCGGTTTTATGCCTTCATGACAGAAAATCGTATGTTCTAGAACAAATGTTAAAAACACGTGTCCTAAGAAAGCTATTGCCAAGATTCTAGAATATTTAGGTCCCTTCCTTTTTCATGCCAATGGCATGTGTTATTGATTTCTTATCTGTCCAAAAGCCATTTCTATACAAGCAAAGGAATCATTTTCACCAAAAAAACTTTCTGCTTAGTGAAGCAACATTGCAAATTCTTAAAGACTTTCTATAGTATATACTTTTTCTAAGATTCATTAAACTCTTCAAACAAAATATTCAGATGTAGTTATTTTGACAATTTCATCTGTATATGGAGAAATAAAATGTTGTTAAAGTATTCCCTCGATTTGATAATTTATGTGAATTGCTAAGTGTTTAAGTTTATAATTTACCCTCAATCCAACGTAGAAGTTTTAATTAAATTACTTCACACTTTATTTACCAGAAGGAACGATATCTTTATTGAACAGAGCCTTTTCGGCATTTCATCTGTTTGTCTTTTAAGTTTATTAATTTCTCAATCAAATTGAAACGCATTACTTGATTTGCATCAGATTTATGGAAGATGTTCCTTAAAGTTTTAGAAAGGAACATATATGCAAGTAATTTCTTTTATTTTAATTATGTTTCAAGATAGTGCTTTCAATTTTTAGCGAGTAAATAATGGTCGCCAATGAAATAGTTCAGTAACTTGTTTGATAGCTATAAAAAACTATTTTTTTTTATTCAGATAAAAACAAAATAATAGCGAGATTAGTCTTTTTAAATATTTAAGGCATTTCAATAATATCAAGACATTTAATTGAGATTTTCTTGATATTGATAAAAGCAATCATTTCATTTTATTTTGTTATTACTGATGAAAGCAGGATTTAATTCAATTGTTTGAAACATCTGACTGATCTCTTAGTTACAGATTAAAAGATTTCAAGTACTACATTTAAAATAAGCAAGAATGGTCTTCCCAAAACTTTCTTGCTTACTCTTTAATTAATTGTCTTATAAGAAAACGCCTTGCATGCCAATGGCGTTTAATAGTTACGAAATATTAACCCTTGGCTTGAGCTTAGAATTCCATCATAAATCTTTCGTATCATTCATGTAGGGTTTTGGCGATTATTCCTTGGCATGTAGTCGATACTAGTCGAAAATTAAATTTGTGTTTAGACACGTTTTTTCTGTTGTTGTAGTTGATGTTTCTTATGGCACTTGCTTATGGACATGTCCCCCCTCCGATACAGCAGCAGTTTTATACCGAAAGTAGCGTCTCTTGTTTTTGAAGTAGCTCCAACTAGGGCCAAGAGTATGAATTAGCTACACACTCTTCACATTCGCTTGCACAGCCCTTTTTTACAGGGGGGCACAGTCACACATCTCACAGATAGCACACAGAACAGCCATGGCCAAACCGGGACTCCAAGAACACGAAGAAGACGCGCTACTTCTGTGCCAGAAAGCCGTCTCGTTTTCTTTAAATAAATTAAAGCAAAGATGTGATACAAAACGGCACTTGTATTCTCTAAATTTAATACCTAATTTTATATATTTCTGCCATTGCCTTTGTGAATTATCACGTTTACATCTTTCTAAAACTACAGACCGACAGACAATCAACCCACTGTTGATTTTGTCTCCCACTCTAAAAAGTATCTGCTCTATAGATGTATATATTTGCTGAATTTTATATATTCAGCTATATTTATTTTGTAGCTACCATATATACTTATACTGGCGTTCTGGCATAGAGGCAGCTCGGCTTCCTCATAATCTGGGCGTCCCGGGTTCAAGTCCCTGTTCGGGCATGGTTGTTCTTCTGTGTTCTATCTGTGAGGCGAGTGAATATGCCCCCCCCCCCCGTAAAAAGAGTATGTGCAAGCGAATGTGAAGAGCGTGTAGCTAAAACTGTAATCTTGGCCATAGTTGGCGCATTTCAAACAAGAAATGTTTATTTTGACTTACATCCGCTGATGCATCAGCGGGCTTGTCCACGGCAAGTACCATTAGTAACAACAACAGTATATATATTCTTATATTCGGTAATATGGGCTGAATGACTTCCTCTGAGCAGATTTTACATAGAAATTGATTAAGAATCTGCACATTTGGTATAACAACATATACCAAATTTGAGCCTTCTAGCTGAAAATTATTTCAATATTGAACTCGTTGTTGGATTTATCGATTTAAAATCTAATCACCAAATTGTTTCTACCCAGCTCTACTTATTTTGTAATTACTGCGTTAACTTATATTTGACAAACCAGGTTGATGGACTTTCTCTCAACATATGTTACTCAAAATTTGATAGATATATGCACACTTGGTGAAAATCAACTTTGAGCAACTTTCTATCTAAAAGCGTTTTTGAGTAATCCTTGTTACATACAGAGAGACGGGGAAGCAATTTTTAAAAATGCGTTTCTTGACATCAGGGAAAGGGGTGAGGATTTAAACGCGGAAATTAATCAAATTCGATACTTCGAATTTTCCCAAGATTATTATACTTTCTCGATACTACATAAAAAAGAAAGAAAAAAATTAAGAAAAAAATTCTCGAATACTGGCTGGATTCCATATACCAGGTTTTAATCCCATTATGCTATTTCAAGATAGAAATATTAGTTTTGAATGAAGAAACTCCATGTAAGACATGATGAATGTTTCCCAAGACTATCCCATGCTTCTTTAGAAAATACCAAACATCGCAGATGATGATCAAAAGTTTTAGAGGAATCGAGTGACTCAATCAGCTCAACAGTATCTATACAAATTTTGAACAATATAGTTCGAAGTGTTTTTGAGCTATCTTTATCACATACAGTCAGAAGGGAATATATTTTCTAAAAAAGTGTTTTTCAACATCTGTGGTGGGGTTTAATCGTAAAGATCCTGAGAAATTTAGGTTTCAAGTTTTTTGATGATTGCTATATTTTCTCTATACTACACTGGCTGCATTAATATACCAGGCTTTAGTTATATTTTCTCTTTACTACACTGACTTGGTTTAATATGCCAGGCTTATGTTCCATTATACAGTTTCAGATAGAAATAATAGTTTTCAAAGTACAAACACCATGTAAGACATGATGAATGTTTCCCAAGACAATTCCAATCAATTTCCAAGCTCTTTAGAAAATCAAAAATGTCAAACAAGAGGATGAAAAGCTTTAATCAAACACAGTGTTCCAATCAACTCATCAGTAACTCAAACAATGTTGAACAAACTAGCTCAAAGTGTTTTTGATTTATCTTTGTCACAGACAGTCAGAAGGTGATACACTTTTTAAAAAAAGTATGTTTTTTTCTACATTTAGGTGTGATCAGGGGGGGTTAGATCCGTCAACATTTGGGTGACGAATTCTTTAACTATTGATATATTATCTCTATACAACCTTAACTAGAAAATAAGAAAGTGACTTAAAAATGCTTCACTAATGGCTGGATTTAATATACCAGGCTTTAGTCACATTATACAGTTTCAGATAGAAAAAGTAATTTTCAATGTACAAACTGCATGTAAGACATGGTGAATGTTTCCCAAGATTATCCCAAGCAATTTCCAAGCTCTTTAGATAAACCCAAAACATCAAACAAGATGATGAAAAGCTTTAATGAAGTGACCCTATCAACTGAGTAGTAACCTTAAACAATGGTGAACACACTATCCCAAAGTGTTTTTAATTTATCTTTGTCACAGGCAGACAGAAGGCGATGCATTTTTTTTAAATATGTTTTTCCAAATCAGAGGGTGGGTGTGGGGGATTAATCGCAAAGATACCTCAAAATTTAGGCTTTGAACTTTTCAGTCAGCATTATACAACGTGTCCCAGCAAGACCGGGTAAACTCTATAAGCCGGATTCTATCTTTGGAATACATAATAAAATGCATAGGCAACTGTACCTCTATGATCAATAGTTTGTGAGTAAAATGCAAGAGAAAATTAAGACGACATTTCCAGTTTATGAAAAAAAGAAAAAAAACTTTTATGCGGAACATTAACACCAGTATTTGCATAATTTTAAACAGTAAAATGTTCGAAATATTCCACATGCACATGGAAGAATGAATTTCTGCCTCATGCAGTGATTGACTCTACACATTATGGCATCGTAATGTCGGCTAAAGTAAACGCACTAAGGAGACGAATGGACTGAATCCATTTCTGAAGTAACTCGGCATCGATAAACCAATTCCTTTAAATGGCTCCATAGAGAAAAAAAATTTAAAGGAAGCAGATACGGAGATCGTGGTGACCATGAATCAGAACTCGTATCCCAATGCAGTGGCCAAAAAAAGTTTTTTTTCGTGAACTGGATGTGATGTCATACATTTTTTTCTCAATTTTTCTGGAAAACAATGAATCGTAAAGTACAGTTGTTTGCACACTTTTTCTGTCTTCCAAACAACGAATCTAGCTGTATAAAATTTATCCGGTCTGGCTTGGATACCCTGTACTTTCCCAAAGCACGTTTAATAGAAAGTAAAAAAAATAGATATTACAAATTATGTACTATTGGCTGTATTTCATATACGAGGATTTAGTAACATTACATAACTTCAGATAGAAATACTGACTTCGAATGTACATAATTCATCTAAGACATGATGAGTGTTTCCCAAGACCATTCCAATCCATTTTCATGGCCTTTAGAAAATCCAGAACAGTAAAGAGGGGGATTAAAAGCATCAGAGTAACACAGTGAACTCTGGAGCATCTGGAAATCAGAACTTTGAGAAATGTATTCCTTTTTGATTATTTGGCAACTGGAATTGCAAACTTGAAGTGTAGAAACGAGATAATTCCTTTTCCGAAATGAATTCACGATGATTGGAACCAGAAATCTGTTTCTTGGCAGAACTAGCAACTGTGTTTTCTTTCTTTACTCAATGGGTATTTGATGTATGGCCAGTTGTTAACCGAAAGGAAACATGACGTCCTCAAACAATTCATGAAAATTCAACTATAGAGGAGAAAGAATTTACATACAATGTTTACTCAATCTGGCAATGTTTGAGAATTCTTTTATTTTTACTTTTTATTTTTCTTTTTTTTTCTCTTATCTAAACCGTATGGAGTATACACAATAAATATAAACAGTATGTAACATAAATATCTCGTTTTTTCGGTTTGATGATTTATATTGTTGATTTTCTTTTGAGTTCTTGAGATATGCCTGTGTAGATTTTATGCTTTAAATCTATGGTGATGTTAACAGAACAAAGGAAATAAATATTAATCTGTGGAAATGGTCTCCCCTAAACTTTCTCGTAAACTTCGTGTTATACCAGAGAGTACCTTAAATGGCAAAGGTGTATAATATATGCAAAATGTTAATAGTCTCTTGAATTTGGCAATTTTAATGAATCTATCTAAATAACCAAATTTATCAGACTATTTGGAGATTAGTCCTGTCATGCGGTTCATAACAAACAAAAGTCGATTTTTTTGATTTAGTTGCATTTTCTGTAATCAATTCTAACAACAACTTGGCAAACAACTGAAACTGCGTAACAAAATATCATGCCAAATAAAATATTTAACTCATAGCGGATTTGAGTTACTTTATATCGTAGACACATAGACAGACAAGAGAACACAACAAAACATCACAAAAATGTGATTTTTGAAGAAAACTTACATTTAATTTGAGAGGTAGATAGATTTTTTTTTAACTAAAGAAAGCCTATTTTCTTTCGTTTTTAAAATTTGTGAATATTTGACATCGTCAGTAGATGGGAGTAATACCGTCAATAATAGCGTTCTTTTAGACCTATACGTCTAATGGAAGGATACTTGTATCAAATGTATAAGTTTGTTTATGTCACGCCCTATTTTTAAGCGTCTTCCCGCCCTAATTTTAAAAAAAGACTCATGTGGTCTCTGTAAATGTTTCTCACTTATTTGCTTGTAAACTTATTATGCAATAATACGCATTGTATGGCCCTGACGTACAAAAGTTACAAAAAAATTAACCTTTGGCGTGAATTTAGCAATTTAATTTATTATACTATGTAACTAACTTTTCGATGTATAATCCCTGATATGCTTTTAATAATATCCAAAGATCGAATTTGGAATTTAGACAGATTTTTCCTAATTGATCTAAGCAAAGATTTGACAAAAAAACTGTATTTATAGTCACAAAATCACTTATCCTATTTGATGTTTCAGTGCCAATAAGTTATATTATTATTGTTATAATTATTATTATTATTATTATCATTATTATTATTATCTCGTTAATGTCTCTCTAAAAGTGCAGACTGACAGACAGTCAACCTGTAGTTGGATTTGGCTCAAAGTTTGACAGGTTTCCATAGTATATATATTAAATCTGTGTAACTCAGATAGCACAAACTAGATTCAGTTAAGTATCCAAAATAATTTTCATTCGTCAAAATTTCGAATTTGAATTGGTTAGCGATTACTATAATTTGTCTATATTATACTATATATAGAAAAAAGTTAAAAAGAGAGAGATAGAGGAAAAGGGAAATCAAAAATATAACTACTGTAACGTTAGCCTTATAAGCCATATAATATCCTTCGAGCTGAAGGGTCCCTTTTGCTTTATCGGTATGTTACTCGGCTACAGGCCTAAACGTCGCAGGTTCGTACCGCTACCTTCAATCACTACACAACACTCAATGATAAAAAATTAATGGTAATTTCGTATTATATCGTCTGCACCAAAGATCGCCAACGGTTCAGTAATTTTTTGGCGATGGATTTAAATTTAGTGATAAATATCAACGGATTACACCATTGCCGGATTGTCATAGTTTAGCAATTCATTAACGATGACTTCAAATTTATAATACGTGAGTACCGAATTAATAACTATCTAGAGCATGAACAAAGCAAAAACAGGTCTTCGCGACATCAAGCAAATACATTCTTCTACCCCCAAGCAATACACCCTTCGACCCCTGCCTCACCCAGAACCATCTGTGCGAACATCTGTAAAAAGTAAATTCCCGGAAGTAATCAATCACACTTGGCGAAAAGGGGGAGGGGAATTTTTTCTGATACCGTGGCAACTTAGGCGATTGCCGTTGCTTCATTGAACGGGGTTTAGGATCTACTCGTATTGATAGAGTTAATAGCTATGCAGGGGTGAAATATTTATTTATAAACACCTATATATTGTAAATAAATATTATATAATTCTCCATATTCTTGATTTTTTATCATGTCAGAACATGATATTGTTTTGTGAATGAGGTTTGTGGCGTCAACAAAAATCTGTAGGTGAAAAATTAAAATTTTATTATCTACACGAGCATCACAAAAATCAACTTTTATAACGTGTTGACATTGCATTTACAAAAGCTCCGATTTTTATAAAAAAAATAAGTTAATGACTACAGCAAATAAAACCTAGAAAAATGTCTTTTTGAGGACGTGATTATATGAAAGGAAATGAATTGGAAACGTGATATTTTTGAACAAAGTTTTTTTTATCGTTTGAAATGCTAAAGTAACTCATTCTATGAAGCAATTAAAATGAATAAAAATATAATTTAACTTGCACGAGTACGTGGTGCTTGGCCATTCAATAAATTATGTTCTGACATGATACATTGAAATACGCATAGCAGATTTCATTTTAATCTTTTTTTTTTTATTTCAACACCTGTTTACTAATTTAATTTTTTATAACAAATCTATACTGAAAAAAAGTGATTCAATGCATATTATCATCTCAGAACCTGATATTGATTTGAGAGTGAGGCTTGTGGCTTGATAGATACCCGTAGGCGAAAAATTATAATTTTATTATCTTCACGAGCATTTCAAAAAATCAGCCTTTAATGACGTGATGTCATCCCATTTAAAAAAGCTCTGATTAAAAGAAATAAGTTAATGACAACAGCAAATAAAACCTAGAAAAATGTCACTTTGAGCGTGTGATTATATGAAATGAAATAAATAGGAAATGTGATATTTTTTTTTAAAAAAATAATAAATACGAGACAGTTTTTTTTTATCGTTTGCAATACTAAAGTGACTCATTCAATGAAACAATTAAAAATAATA
>JAOUZG010020552.1:930054-941854 GCA_026289955.1 Argiope argentata
TATATTCAACTTTCACGAGCAAGTGATACTTGGCCGTTCAAGAAATGATGCCTTGACATCCTACATTGAAATACGCGTAACAAATTTCATTTTAATCTTATTTTTTATTTCAACTTATGTTTTCTCATTTAATTAATTTAATACTAAAGACAGATGCGATTTGATTTTACTACCTTCATTTTTGATTACGAATTTTATGATTCCAAATGAAATTTTAAAATTCGTTTCAATTTCTTTCAATTGAAAGTCCTCTTTTAATCTTTTTAAAAATTTTGCTTACCCAACTATCATCTTATAAATGATCAAAAAAAGAATGAATTCTATTCCAGAATTCAAAATATTTGAATGCATAATCCTTATTCATATATTGTGTTACTGAATGATATGAAAAAAAAAAAGATTAAAATGCATATGCATTCTTATTTGAGAGGATTTCTTTTTCAATTTGCATGCAACATATTTTCATGTCAACAAACACATTTTTCATTTCCGAATAGGGATAAAGTAAACATTTCCCTACTCAGTATCGTTTTTAGAATTGAATATATCCGTAATATAATATGCAAAAATGCAGAAAACACACACAAAAAAAGTATGCATTGCTTTTCAATTCGAACAAATGCAACGAACGTACTCACGGCGTTTTCTTGAGCAGAATAAAAAGGTATTTATGCTAGCATTAAGGATATAAAAGGAATATACTTTGAATATCCAAATTGAAACTGTGTGTCAGCATATTATAGTGCAAAAACTATTTGCCTTCTAAAGGATTTTATGCAGTATTCCATCAAAAGGCTGCTTTTTTTCCGAATGTTTTGGTGAAAATAAACACGTCATATAAGATATTCTCCTGGGAGAAGTGTATATTGTGATGAAAATTCTATAAGCATTTACATATATTCCTCTTTTTCTGATTCTGATTCTATGAAAAAGAGTATACATTTCTATTTTAAGCAGAAATCTAAAGTTAAGTGCTTGAAAAGGACTGAGTAGTGTTTAAGTTGCAATGTAAAAAGCATAATGTTTTTATTTACTTACATCAGTAAACGCGTTATTAGCTTTTTGATATATCTATATATAACTTTAATAGTAATTTCTTCTAAAAACAAGTTGTATAAAACATTTTTTTAAATCAATTACTACTTAGGTTAACTAAGAATTTTTTTTTATTTTAGTTACTATTTATTTAAATAATTACAATTAATTTAAATATGAATTGAAATATGACAGTCAAAATAATAAGCGACAAAATAGAAAGCTAATATCCTGCATTCTCCTTTCTATATATGGCACTCGACCTCGCAGCCTAAGGGATGAGAATCCAACGCCCTACGAACCAGGATCTCCCGGCCTAATGATTACGATTAGTATAAATAACTGATCAAAAAGTTATACTAGCTTTGAATTTTCAACGCCAATTGAGGATTCAAAGCCAATTGTGGCAACACAAAATGCGTGTTTTTTTTTCATCAGTTGGGGTACACAATACATATAAGAAATTACTATTTTCTATAATCTGTATTATGTTAATTCGAAAGTACTTCAAAATGAATTCAAACAATCGATTCATTAACAATATTTGATTTTAAATACATCAAGCATTATGGAAATAAACAGAATTGTTTAAAATAGGTGGCCAAAAAATATGTTAAGCCTAACCTCATTAGAGTGAGGAAAAAACAAACTAACTGTAGTATTACTCATTTGGTGGTCGGGGAAATGAAGATTTTTAATGGTAAAGTTAGTTTTTAAATAATAAATGAAAAATAAATGAATTAATATTCGAAAAAATAGTATGAACATCAAATGTCATCCACTACAAGTTTTTTTTAAGGTTACTTGAACTTGATTGGATGAATAAAAAGTATTTTATTAACTAGAGAAAAATTTGAACAAGGTACATATATACGTAAAGGGAGAGTGTGAGCTCGTAGTAGGAATTAAAAGAATACAAAAAATCAATTAATTAACAATGTTTAATTTTGAATGCATCAATTAATAAGAAAATAAACAGAATCTTTTAAAATTATCGGCCGAAAACATGTTAAGCCTAACTTCATTGGCGTTGGTAAAACAAACTGAATTCCTTACTTATTTGGCGGCGAGGAAATTAGTTTTTTAATTAATTAATAGAAAATTAATGAACTGATATTCGAAAAAACTGTATTAATATCAACAGTTCTCAACTATAAGTTTTAAAAAAATTTACTTGAACTTGATTGGGTGAATAAAAGATATTTTGTAAACGCTTGAAAATTTGAACCAGATGTATATAGAGAGATATTGTGTACTATTAATAATAGGAATTGATTGGTAAGCTAAATAAGATAAGCTCTTTTTCGTGTTTTTGGTGGTTGTGTTTTCTCAATGTGGTTAATATTTCGCGATAGTTTGAATCAATGGCTTCACTAGTTTATGATCCTAGATTTAAAATAATTCTGTATAAAGGGTGTGTTAAAATTAGTTCAATAATTAAATTTGCCATCATTCGTTTAATATATTGTCGTCAACTTTATTTTAAAAATCCTTTGACATCTGATAGTATAGGGTTTCTAAATATAAAGCGTTCTGGTGAAAACATCATAAGCTAGATAAAAATCTTCCGTTCACCAGTGATTACTTTTGGCTAGTGGCTATGTTACTGCAAACCCTAACTTTGCTAATTTGGTCATATCTACCATCCTTCCCTGTGGTGACAAACGACTCTGAATAAATAACCTTCGGGCAACTGTTGTGCCGCCATCTACCGGCAACAAAATTCGTCAAGGCGTACAAGACACAACTGAGAATATCAGCACCAACAACTCACACACGCTTTAATATCGTTCGTCTCACCACCGAATCAATGGTGGGAGGATATGCGGTGGAAACTTCATAATCAAGATAACTTTTGCCACTAGTCATTACTTTTGTCTAGTGGCTATGTTACTCGACTACAATTTCTAACGTTGCGAGTTCGGTCCTATCTTCCATCATCCACAGCTTTAAACAAATGAGAAACGCGTTAACGTAAGATTTGAATTTAATGAAAACACAGATTATTTACACTACATTGTTACATTTTATTGAACCCTTAAGTATACAGGATAGATTATGCATAAAATAACACATAGAGCAAATAGCCTTTCCATTTTACCTTGCACATGAGCATACTTTTGTATCAATTTTCCATTTCTATTTTTCATAAACGAGGCTTAATTTTGGTGATAAAGTTTTGAATTTTCTCCTTTAACCTCCAGCTCCCATGAGAGTGACGGGCTGGGGTTTCGACCTCCATTTCTCGCGCCCGTGATATTTCCAGGCTGAGATGTTCAATAGTAACGCGTCAAAACGATTAAAACCAATTCATTTCTTTTGTCCGAAAGTCATTTTATTTCTCATTTTATACAGCAGATGTCAGTAATAGTCTATTTTAAATGCAATTGCAGATTATTTTCAACCAGGTGGTAGCACTAACCGAATAGGTGTACTTGTGGTTTGCATTTTGCAATCTTAGTCCAGAGCCCTCCCAGTTACTTCGTTACACGTGACCCAGTTGAATACGGTGTGGTTTGTGTTCTGTGTTAATATATATATTTTTTAACATTGTGTTCATTATGGAGTGCAAAGTCTGATGTTTCAGAAGAGACGAAAACAACAAGAGATGCAGGAAGGCCACTCGGTACTGCTGTCCAGATTGTGACGATGGTCTCTGTATCTCATGCTTTGAAATTTACCACACAAGAAAAATTGACTAATCGTTTTTTATATTAGACGTAAGATTAATAACATTCTCTTTTATTTTTTAAAAGACGTATTCCTTTTTTAAAAAATTCTGCTTGCTGGAAAACCAACATTCAGTCAAAATAAGCCTAAACGTTAGGTTTTCATAAAATTTTAATTTTTTTAAAAAAATTTCAATCTATAAAATATCGAACATTAACAATTCAATGCATATGCTGTTCATAGAATAATTTTTATATAACTTTTTAAATAAAAAATAGACCCTTTTATGAATGTTTTCTTGAAATTTATGATATTATTAGGGATTTCATGCCCCCCTTGCTTTTGGGTGCATTGGCATATAACTTTGATTTCAAATAACTTCATAAAATCAAATTCAATGATATTAAATCGCACGATCTTGAAGGTCATTTTACAAATTGCAAAGACCAGTATTAAAATTTTATTACAAAAACACTTTAATCTATTGTATAACTTCTAATTTTAGTAACACTAAACTATCAAATGAATGTTTTTTCAATATGGTTACTAATACTTTAATACCCAAATGGAGTTAAATTTAAATCTTGAGCTAATTTTAGAACACCTTTATATAGACAAATATAAACTTAATATTTGTATTTTTTTTTCTTTGTCCCATTCATTTATATATATATTTTTATTGTACCCCCTGGATGTTAATGTTTTACCCCCTGGATGTTAAATGTTTCAATAAGAGTATTTGAAAAATATTTCTTCATTCTATAATCGTAAAGAAATTTCAAAATTCATATATTATCAATTTCATGTTGAGCATGATGAATAATTTTTGAAAAAAGTGGGGCCAAACTTAAAGTCTTATCACACGGTAAAATACAGTCTACACTTTCATGGACAGTCTACGATTTATGAAGCTGGTAAAACAAGATAAAAAAAACACATAGTGAAAAAAAGATTTAAATAAAATATTCTATGGATATTTCATCTAAAAGCTCTGATTTAAAAAAAAGAGTTAATTTCTGCAACAAATAAAATTTAGAAAAATTTCATTTGTAGTACATGATTGCATAAAAGGAAATAAATAGGAAATGTGATATTTTTTTAAAACAATAAATGCGAGGCAAAGTTTTTTGGATCGTTTACAACGCTAAAGTTCCTTATTCAATGGAACAATGAAAATTAATACAAATATAATTTAATTTGCACGAACACGTAGTGCTTGGCCCTTCAAGAAATTATTTCGGACATGATTCATTGAAATATACATGACATATTTCATTTTAATCTTTTTATATATTACTTATTTATCATTTTAATTGTATACACTCTTTTTGGATTTCTTATCGTTTCTTCTATTTTATTAAAATGTTATGCCTTTTATAATCAAACATTATTGCACTTGGTTTACAAGGTGCAATAATGGTTGGTTATAAAATGATTTACATCCAAATAGAGATTCTTACCCAGAATCTAACAAAGTAAAATTATGCGATTAAATGTTCATTGAATTTGAAAATATTAAAATAGTTAATTCATAGCTTATAAAATAGTAAATTTTAGCTTAAAAACTTAAAAAAAAATATTTGCAAAATTCCATCTTTGCAAACACACAACAGATGAAATTAAATAAAAGTGTTTAGAATACATTAACTCTTAGAAAAAATAAAATAATTGGAAATTCCGCATGATTTGTAGGGAATAATTGATTCCTCTTTTTTTATGATTTAATCTCCCAATTGACTTACAACAGTGCAAACACTCCCAAATCTAATTCAATTATTTTTCTGTTAGTTACAATATGTTGCTAAGTTGTCATTAAGATTTGTTTGATTGGCGCAAAATTTTAGTTTGGCGAGATATTCTGTGATTTCAACGGTAGAGTGTAATATCTGACTTCAGTATTTGGCTATTTATTTATATTGTTATTAATTCTATGTTATCTCCTATATTTTTATAACAATTTCAATATTTTAGCTTGACAAATAAAGCCAAACCTATAATATAATATCTTTGAAATTAAAAAACAACATAAACTGTAATTTTTTATTTAAATTTTACCAAAAACACTCTTGTAATAAAATAGGGTTAGTGTCAGTCTTCCAAATGAAACGATGATATAGTGTCTTAGCCCATAGAAGCATGCCTTTCCTGAAATAAATGTCAAGTAATTTAATTACTCTTGATTTAATTACCAATTCTGTAAAATAAGCTTTAAGATTGAATTAGAACAAATTAATCTAACACATCACACTTTAAAGCTTGGCCAAATTAATTAGATATATAGTGTCAAGTCATTCACTAAAAGTAGGTTGAAGGTGGCATCATTATTTAATCACCTTGCATGGTTACAGCGAAGCGTGATTATAATTCCTGATTGGCCCGAAGTCATCTTTGTCACTATGTTTAACTTAGAATTGTAGATTCAATGGATAACGATGAAATTTAAGTAATTCAGTGATCTTTTGTTAACTGAAGTAACATTTCCTCTGTTATGAAATTACATCTTTATTACAACATAACTGTTTTTTGAATCTATTTCTGCAATAGAATTCTTCATATCTGCATCGATGCCTTCATTTTATCATGTCAGAACATGATATTGTTTTAGGAATGAGGTTTTCTGGAGTCAACAAAATCCGTAGGCGAAGAATTGAAGTTTTATTATCTGCACGAGCATCTCAAAAGTCAGCTTTTAATAACGTGGTGCAGTCTCGTTTACAAAAGTTCTAATTAAAAATAAATGAATACTCCAGCAAATAAAGGCAAGAAAAATGTCATATTAGCACGTGATTACATTAAGTGAAATAAATAAGAAATGTGATATATTTTTAAACAATAAATGCGATATCAAGTTTTTTGGACCATTTGTGATACTAAAGTGACTCATTAAATGAAAAAATTAAAATGAATTAAAATATAATAACTTGCATGTGCACATACTGCTTGGCCGTTCATTAAATCATGTTATGTTGTTTGCTGATTTTAAAGATGGAATTACCTCTTCGTTATATTAATTGATTTTTAATATGTTAAGTTTCATAAATTCTCTATGAGAAAGCGTTCTAGATGAAAACACAATATATATTTTAAAAGTTTCAATTAATTATTTAAGTTAATAGAAATGTTACTCTATCACAGTGGCGCCATCTTGTTCAGATTTATGGGAAAAAATGATTTCAAGATTGTAAAATTTATCATAAGAAACAAAAAAATATCATCTATAAAATTGGAAAAAATAATCATAAAGTAATGTTTTATTGTTATGATGAAAAAGTGTTTTAAATTATTTTAGTAAATAGTTTATATGATAAATTAGAAACTTCCCCATTAAAATCTAAACATTGTCACAAAATAAAAAAAAAAAACAAGAAAAATATAATATTGAAAAAAATATGAATAAAAAAGTTGTTTAAGTTCATGTTTTGAAAATAATTTAAGAAAAATATTCATTCCCCAACTTATTATAAATAGGATTATAAAATTACGATAAAAAAATACGAGGATAAATTTTAATAAGATTATAAGCATGAAAATTTAGGTATCTTTATCTTCCAGTCTTGTCGATTTTTTCCATTAATTTTCTTATTACCAAGGATTTTTTTTTCGATAATTCATTTTCCACTAGTGGTTAATTTTATAATTTTATTAAAGCAAACTTAAAGCAATTATTTTATACATTTTCTATATCATGTACATAATGGTACTTGAAATTCCTTAAATTACAAGATGTAATGGAAAAATATGTTTTATAAAAGGCGTTTCTTGTTTGAAAGCCTGTTTTGTAATTTTAATAGCGACTTCAAAATTATCTTTCTAAAGAGTAAACTGGAATAAAATTTGGTTTATCAAAATCGCATTAATATATCATACTATAGTTTCTCTCATGAACTATTTTTTTTACAATATCCTATGAAATTTACTTTATTTTAACTTAAATTTAAGCTTAAAATGTAATTTTTGTTGTATTTTAAAATTTTTTACTGTTTTAAAAATAAAATTGATTGCATAATAATTTTACAAAATATTTATTATAAAAACTATATAAATGAAATCTGGCTAGGCATATTTCAGTGTATCAAGTCAAAAAATAATTTTTTGAACTTCCAAGCACCACGTGCTCGTACTAGTTAAATTATATTTGTATTCATTTTAATTGTTTCTTTGAATGAGTCACTTTAGTATTGCAAACGATCATAAAAAAAACTTTGTCTCGCATTTATTGTTTTAAAAAAAATCAGATTTCCTATTTATTTCATTTCATATAATCAAGTTCTCAAAATGACATTTTTCCAGGTTTTATTTGCTGTAGTTATTAACTTATTTCTTTTTAACCAGAGCTTTTGTAAATGGAATGGCATCACGTTATTAAAAACGGTTTTCTTTTAATGCGCGGGCAGATAATAAGATTTTTATTTTTTACCAATGGAATTTTGTTGAGGCCAAAAACCTCACCCAAAATCAGCATCATGTTCTTACATGATAAAAAAAAATCAGTTGAGTTTCACTAAGTGAAACAACCATAAGTTAAAGATTATTTCATGTGATACCCCCTTGATCACTGCAAACCAGGTTAAACTGGGTTTTAATGAAAAAACTGGTTTTGAGGGAAAAGTCTTGCAGCTATAACAAATTGCAGATGGAAAAAAATGTTTTTAAATTGCAGAGAAAAAATATTGACGCATACATAACCTGGTAGTCCTGTGATTGTTTAAAACTGGTTTAACCTGATAAATGACTAAAACTAATTGAGACAAACAAGGACTTTTTAAAAAAACAATGTTCTCACATGATAACATGAAATTTGCAATAAATAATTTCAATTTATATATTTATTATATTCTTTACTTAACTAGTAAATTCTAAGAAAACTCTATCCCGCTACAAAACTAAAGTCTAAATACTTTGTGACATTTTTAACACCTGAAACTAAAACACCATATTTTTCAAACTTCCAACATCTCTAAATAAAAATCAAATCCCTTTGGAGAAAAGGAGCCCAATACTCCTTAGCGAAGTGGAAGATGATTTACCATCTGTCTCAGGATAAAGTTCTTTAGTATCACCAGCGAGGGAGTACTTGGAGGGGTGATATATCTTGATACTTCGCACTTAGAACAAAAGCAGTTAAAATGAATAGCCTGCAATCCGCTGTTCCCGATAAAGTGTGATTTGTCAATTGCCAAGAGAATATTGAATAATTAAGTGATACGTGCTCTGCCTCAATTATCCGTGAAAAGGGAAGCATTCGGAATCTCAATAATTAAAAGAGGAAGGGGGTATTTTTCATTATTACTCATTCACATGGGCATTGCTGCCTAGATTGGATTGTGCGTTTTGTCCATTAAATCAGCAATTGTAAATGTTTCTTTTATTAATTTACAAATACACAGTTGAGCTTTATATAATGCCGGATTTCTGGCACAGAGGTAGCGCGTTTTCCTCCTGTTCTGGGAGTCCCGGTTTGGGCGTGGTTGTTCTTTTGTGTGTTATCTGTGAGATGTGTGAATGTGCCCACTCCTGTAAAAAGGGGCTGTGCAAGCGAATGTGATAAGTGCGTAGCTAAAGTCGTACTCTTGGCCCTAGTTGGAGCTTCTTAAAACAAGAGACGCTTACCTTCGGCTTAAAATCTGCTGATGTATCAGCGGGGCTTGTCTATGGCAATTCCATAAGTAGCAACAATAAGCTTTATATAATGAAATTCGTTTGATTTAGAGTCTTATATAAATCAATTTAAGATATTTTCACAGGTGTCCTGGTATAGAGGTAGCACGTCTACTTCGTGATCTGGGTTCTCCGGTTTCGAGTCCATGTTAGGGAATGTTTCTTCTTCTTTGTTTTGTCCTTGAGGCGTATGAAGGTGCATCCTCCCTGTAAAAAGGAGCTGTGCATACAAATGTGATGAGTGAGTTATACTCTTGGCCTTAGTTAGCGCTACTATATAAACAAGAGCCTATGATTAGGCTTAAATCGGTGACTACTTCAGTGATATATATATGGCAAGTGCCTTAGTTCGGGCTACTTCCAAACAAAAGAGGCTCCTTTCAGCTTAAACTTGACGATACCTCGGTGAATCTTGTCCATGTCAAGGGCGACTAATAACGGCAACAACAAAAATTAATCAGATGGCCTGCTGGCACAGAAGTAGCGCATCTTCCTCGTGTTCTGGAAGTCCCGGGTTCGAGTCCCAGTTTGGGTATAGTTGTTCTTCTGTATGCTATCTGTGAGATGTGTGAATGTGCCCCCCCCTGTAAAAAGGGGCTGTGTCAGCGAATGTGGTGAGTGTGTAACAAAGTCGTACTCTTGGCCCTAGTTGGCGCTTCTTGAAACAAGAGTCACTTACCTTCTGCTTAAAATCTGCTGATGTATCAGCGGGGCTTGTGTATGGCAAGTGCCATAAGTAACAACAACAAGCTTTATATAATGAAATTCTCTTGATTTAGAGTCTTATGTAAATCATATTAAGATATATTCACAGGTGACCTGGTATAGAGGTAGCACGTCTTCCTCGTGATCTTGGTGTACCAGCTTCGAGTCCTTGTTAGGGAATGGTTCTTCTTCTTTGTTTTGTCTTTGAAGGTGCCCCCCCCTCTGTAAAAAGAAGCTGTGCATGTGGATGTGATGAGTGAGTTATACTCTTGGCCTTAGTTAGCTCTGCACAAGAACCGATGATAAGACTTAAATCGGTGACTTCTTCAGTGATCTTGTCCATGGGAAGTGCCTAGCTAGCCCTAGTTGGGGCTACTTCCAAACAAAAGACGCTCCTTTCGGCATAAAACTCGATGATACCCCAAAGAAGCTTGTCCATGTCAAGGACGACTAATAACAACAACAAGAATAAAGCAAGAACGATATAAATGTCATATTCTACCTGTAGCAGAGTAGCTAAAGTCATACTCTTGGCCCTGGTTGGCCCTACATCAAACACGGGATGCTTATTTCGGCTTAAATCCGCTGATGCATCAGTGGACTTGTCTATGGCAAACGCCAATAGTTACAACAACCAGGTATTTTCACCTTTTTACTATTTTATATATATAATACAGATGAAGTGTTGTGATTGTCAAGATGTTCAACCTCGACAATTGGGCGAATCTCCATTCTTCAGATCTCTCTGAGTTCGAAAAACACATTTTAGGAAAATTTCCGCCTGCCTATCGGTCTGGGAAAGGAATACTACAAGTACGCAACTGAGTTTTAAATTTAAAATTATTGACGAACAGGAGTTTTCATTATTTTCCTTGTGAATAATATGAAGGAATCAATTTTAAATTATGAAACATTTCTTCGTTACATATTCTTTGCTATACTCCCAATCTGAATGCTCCAGTTAGAAATTTGTGCTTCTTTAACACTGAATCAATTCGTAAGTATAAAGTCTATATTCTTTATTATTGTGCTTAATAATTTCGCCAATATTTGTCATCATAATGAAATTCCTGCTTACTGAAATGGCGTAGTGGCGAAATGGCGACTTCGGAACCAGGAAGTTTCACATACGAAACCCGATTTCCTTGAAGAGTCGTCATGAAAAAGATTCTGCCGCATTTTAAATCCATGAAGGACAAACTTCTACACATTGGTGTGGTGTTGAAGTTTAGAAAGGGAAAATCAGCTCAGGTGTCGTCCTTATACTATAACTATGGTTCAAATTTGCGAAGTCTGCTCCAAGTAGCCCTAATATTGTTTTAAAGAAGGCTGTGAATAAGATTAAATTAAATTATGCATTCTGAACTGAATCAGCCGAGTTACAAAACAATTATTTTTAAAACTAATTTTATAACTTCTTCAGCCCCAATATTATAAACTGAATGTTAATGTCATTAAACCAAACTCTGCTTCCCGAACTGAATCAGTCCAGTTACAAAACAATTCTTCCTTTTATCAATTTTGTAATTTCTCCAGCCTTTATAATATAGAATGAATGTTTAAATAATTAAACTAAACTCTGTTTTTTAACTTAATCAGCCGAGTCACAAAATAATTCTTTTTTTATGCTAATTTTATGACTTCTTGAGCCCCTATAGTTTAAACTGAATGTTAATGACATTTAACTAAACTCAGCTTCCCGAACTGAATCAATCAAGTTACAAAACAATTC
>JAOUZG010020552.1:946060-980326 GCA_026289955.1 Argiope argentata
ACACATATATACTAGATAACCATTCTAACTAAGATGCAACAGCCATTTTATAACATTTAATATCAACCGTAATATGTTAGCAAGTGGGTTTTATACTGAATCTGTTCGGAGAATTAGATTTATTAAAATATTCTCTCGACAATAATATTGTAAAGAAAAATGCTTACCCTTTTATAGAGAAAATATATTGAGTTATTAAATTTCACATCTATTTATTCTTTAAAAGGAGCAATTTTAAATCTCTCCAATCGACAGTCTTGAAGAAATTAGCTTGGACTTTTCTCGAGCCTGGTTGTCTAAAATAATAAAGTTATTGATTGTCATAAAATAATGATGCTCAATTCTTTATAATTCTGTGAAATTCGACGCCCAGAAAACTGAAACATTAGGTCACTATTGACATTTGGCCATCAAAACAGTTTTATTGAATAGTTTATAAAATCGAATAGCTATATAAGATTTAATCTTCATAGTTATTTTCAGAAATACAATTGCTTTTTTGAAATGAAATGTTGTATTTAATTCTTTTTAAACATAAAACTGAATTTTATGAAGGGAATTTTTTATAGAGTTGTTTTTAGGAATATTTGATAAATTATTAAGTAATATATTATTTTGTACACATTAGATTATAATGCTGATTATAATAAGATTTTCTGTAGTCATATTTTTTTAAAAAATATATATGTTTGATTTCAGCAAAATTAATTTACGTATTTATTCCAATGTTATTTTATTTATTTCGAAGTACTTACGAAGAAGAAGTATTCGAAGTACATTATTTCGAAAAACTTAGGCAGCGAAATATCACCAAAGATTTTTGGCGGAATTCTGTATTATTTGGCGATTTTTGGCTTTAAAATCACTGTAAGAAATTTGGCGTAGCTCTAGAATATTTGGAGAGTTTTCGCTGCCACCCGGCTTAGCAAAAATAAATTACCTATTTCAAATTCAAATTTAAATCTTACGGAAGCTAACAGCAAATTAGTGAGATATATAATAACCAAAATACCGTAAGACTTCCATAATAATATGAATTAAGTTGCTATCAAAATTTGGCGAAATACTATAATTTGCCAAAAAAGCTTTTAAGGGATCAAGGTGGGAGAATAATACTATTGAATATTACGATTCCCTCTCTACGAAAAAGAAAGGAAATATCTTAGGAGAACGAAAGCGCAATGTAGGTTCTGTTAACGTATATGCCCATGTATATTTGCTCAGGAATAACAACTATCGATTCAAGCGTCTTGATTTGCAGTCGAATGAACTCGGATTTGTCGGTCTGCTGATTCTTTCCCTTCTTTACCTTCCAATGTATCGGCTGCTGCTTCTCTGTTGCCACTCTAACCTCTTAAAATTCAAGAAAAATTGACTTATGACGTGTATTTTCATTTCTTATTTTTTTAAATATCTTTCAGTAAATAATGCGATTTGTATCGGATTATTCACCGTATTCTTGGTATGTTATATTTCTGCAATATCATATACAGGGTGTCCAAAAAGTTGCCGTACTCCAAATTTAAAACATCATTGTCCATGATTTTTTGTTCATGCCATACGAGTAATGAAGCCATGGACATGTTTGATGCTTTTTTCGGCGATCGACTTATCTCAAAAAATATTTCACCACTTCGATCCCCTGATCTGACCCTCCCGGACTTTTTTCTGTGAGGATATTTAGAGGACAAAGTTTATGAAGGACTATGAAACAATAGATTATTTAAAAATCGCAATTACCCAAAGGATACAAGAAATGACTCCTAGCATGTTAAAATGCGTTTTGAAAAACATGCGCAAACGAGTTCAGCTTTGTCTCCAAGAAAGGGGTGGACATTTTGAGCATTTATTATAAATGTAAAGTTCAGTATCTTTTCCTTAATTTTGTTAAAAGTGCTTTTTATCATTGGCATAAAAAATTCTTTTTAAACCTATTGTTTTTGTAAAATAAATTCACAAATCATCAGTACTGGAACTTTTTGGGCACCCGGTATTTTTCCCGATATAAATGCTTTCTGATTTCAGTCAAAACTAATTGATCGATTAATCTATTCCTTCAAACGTGGTTTTGGTTCAAACACAAGCATAAACGGTTGAATTAAATCTAACTAAATATCAGAAACACCACAACCATGTTTAAAGAAAAGGAAAAACGTATTTTCTTCATTCCAAAATATCCATCGAATATGCTTTTAAGAGCAAAACTTTCCATCTTTAGAGCCTATAAATGGATAGGATTATACCTCTTCATTTGCGAGCTTTTGCCTTCTTTATATGCGGCACGTATGCCAAAATTCATCTGGAGCGATGCCTGATTTGAGGTCTAATCGTAAAAAACAATTTTATGCATATTTTATGTTCGAAGATAGTTTTTACGACTTTTCATGAAAATCAAAGATAGTAAAAGTGAAGGGCTTGAGGAAAAGGGTTCAAAACTTTCTTCCTTTAAACTTTTGAGACGTCTTTTGTGTCCTTTTACTGTTTCTTTCTCAGTTTCGGTTATTGTACTCATTTAATTTGTTTAATGATTAAAAGTCTTTAAAGTAAAGGAATTTTTCAATGGTTTTATAACCATGATTTGTGATACAATTCTGCTTTTTATCAATATTCCTATAAATCCTTTCTTATTATATGTTTGGGAGAATCGTTTTAAATATATCTCTTTTTTAAAGTTTTATTTGTTTGTTTGTTTTTAAATCCGAAAATGTTTTGTGTGCTGACATATTTCTTTCATCTAATTAATCATGTTACTTAGTAAAGCTTAAGAGTACTTTAATCCTTTGTCAAATACAATTCCTTTACTTTGAAGTATATTCATCATAGCTTATTCATCATTTACTTGTTCCCTTTTTATTTTTCAAATGATTACATATTCTCTTAGCGGCCACATCTTCTTGGCGATATTACAAAGTAGAATTTGAGTGTACTTTAAGCTTTTGTCATGTATAATTACTTTGATTTGAGAGATATTCGACCTACCTAATTCAACACTTACTTGATCTTTATTTATTTTTCAGTTGATGAAAGATTTTACATTCCGTATTAACTATGTTAAGTAGTAGAATGTGAGGTACTTTAATCCCTTCTCAGATATATTTAATCTATTTTAAGCTATATTCTTCTTACCTTATACATCACTTATTTGTTCATTACTGATAGTTCCATTGATGGCAGTTTTCACACAGTTTAACCGAGTTACAAGTAGAATTCGAAAATACTTTAATTTTTTTATCATGTATGATTCTTTCGCTTTGATATATATTCAACTTACATTATTCATCATTTACTTCCTTTTAATTTTTCAACTGATGACGTTTTCTCACATATATTGATGATTTAGCGTAGTATGAGAATACAATATTCCGTTGTCAAATATTATTACGTTGTTTTGAGTTATACAGGCTTACCTTATTTGGCTCATTTGTTTCCTATTGATTTTTCAAATAGTTTTGGAATGCGAATATTTTTTCAGTCATATCATTTCATTATATGATATGGCCTCTCATTAAATACTAAATAAATTAGAAAAAAATGAAAAAAAAATGAAATAAAAAAAAGAATTGTTGGCAGTGACATATGCTCTTATGCTTTTATATTCGTCATTACAGAGTACTGGATAAGTCTGAATAAATTTCTTATTTCGGCTACTAATATTGATAATGTAATAATTCCTGAATTTTCGAAAACCTTGTGAGTTTTTTTGTGTGAAATGATTAAGAATTATGTTGCTATATTTGTAAAGTGGTTGTTCTAGAATTCAATAAAAATGTAAATACATCTTCTTTAGCATATGAATAATAAACCAGAGGAAGAATAATATATTTATAACAATATATATTACATATTAACAGCAATTTTAATTATAATCGGAATCCAGTAGATAATTACTGTCATTAAAAACTGACATATATTTCAATATGGACTTAAAGGACACTTTATTTGACAAAAAGTATTTATCTTATTTCATTTATTTAAGGTGTTGCTGAAAAAGTTATTTAAAAAATGACCGCCAAAATTGTTTTCGATATCCATAAATATGAATTAAAAAGATTTAATTATACTACTTATCTTGTTTTTATTATTTCTAGGACACAACCGATTTAAACTAAGAAAACTCCACTGCTTTTTTATCCATCTGTCCAAGCAGATATATATCATGCAGAAATCTGAATTTTTTACTCAAGAAGGACTAAAACGCAGATCTTCATAAATATCTCGAAATGAAAAGTTTTAACGATTACAATACTGCCTCAATTCTTCAGAAGGAGAATGTAAAGAAGCCGAAAGAAATTACTCTCCAATATTATTAGATTTTCTTTATTACAGGAAAATATTACGTTTGACAAAATCTGATAAATTTCTTTAATTATTTTCTTGAATAAAGTGAGAGAAAATTTTTATCTTTATTTTCCTTAATTAGGGTATTTTTAAATATTAATGTCGATTAAATTTTTTACTCAAGAACACTCAAAGAAAGATTGTTTATTCTTCTTTTTTATGAGAAAGCAGTGCTATTATTCTAAAAAAATCTAAATACTCAAACTTACTCAGAATGCAGCGATGAATCCATAAATAAAGAAATTATTGCGTGCTACTCTCGGAATATCGCATTATCGATATCATATATTAAATTTTCGCTATATCGATATCCGGATAATTGAATTAGGATAAATACGATACCTCAGCTATTTCTCTCCATCGATTCTCTTTCTCTGCCGTATCGATTTTTAGCAGAATCAAGTTATATCTCTTCATCCGGAAATGAAATAATATTTGGAATAAATCAGGCATAGAATATTAATGTCTAAATATTGAAAGTAGCTTAGGAAATGTTAATGGAGACTTTCGCTTTCGTTAATTGATTTCTCGTTAAAATAAATAATTTTGTGCACTAACCAAAATACCTATAGCACTTAATGTTTATTTGCAATTGCTACTGTTTATATTTGAGGAATCAATCTATATACTTTTATGTCAATACTAGCTCATTATGCTTAAGGAGAACTAGAAATTGTCTTTTAATTATTGCTTCTTAGTTTGTTATAAGGATTAACATATAACTAAAGATATGAAATTCCTTACACAACTGGCGATAAGTGATGTGAAACAAATATTGATGTATTAAAATCTTAAGCATATTATTACATTCTAAACATTAACTTAATTTTAGCAATATGCTCTTATAAAAAAAACCTAAATTCGAAACAATGTATCAAAATGTTTTAAAAAATCGATGCCAGCTTTATTTTATTTTAATCAATTGCTGTAGTTGCTTGGAAAAACAACTATACAGGATTCTCAATTACTGTCAAAATGCAGTATTTTTGGTTAATATCACAGTTGTTGTTTAGGTAAATAGATAGTTAAAATAGAATAAAAATTGAATAGAGTAAATCTTCGATTACGCAGATGATGTAATATTATTGAGGCGAAAATATTTATTTTTAAATTAAAAGTTCGTTTCCAAGCATAGAATTATTTATTTATTCAATTAAATAGCAAAATATGCTAAACAAATGCTTTAATTATAAACATACTTCAGATGCATTATTTTAAGAAAAATAAATAAATCATCTATTAAAATACGATGTTACTAGGCATTGCCATTATTAAAATTTATGGTAACAATAGCGTGATTAGAAACTATGAAAACAAATTTTATTTTTAACCCTTAACTGGAGACATGAATATTCCACACGGCCAGAGACATGAAAGCAAAATGGCAGTAATGTTTTTTTTTCTTCTTTGCCTTTTGTTAACAACATTGGGGCTTATTTTGGAAACACAATACATATCTGGAAAACATATAGTTACTAAGTATATTTAAAAATTTAATATTAAAAATGTTGATAGATATATCAAATGTTGGAAAGATGTTATAAAAACGCATAAACAATATTTTAATGAGGATATCTTTCGTTTAATTATCACAGAATTACACTAAAGCTAATAACTTAGAATTTGTTAAACAAAAATGAAGAATACAATATTTAAAAATATTATTTTTAGAATATTTCCTTATTCATTTTGGACTATTCAAATTAAATGCATTTTCAGAGACCTGGAGAGAATGACACCATAAGTAAGAAGAACTTTGAAAAAGAATAACTCGGGTTTATGCACGCGTTACCAACCGGGGGGACCTAGTCATAGAGGATAAGAGGTTTCCGGTATGGTGGTTGGATCTCGCCAACCCAGTGGATTCACTAATATATGGGAGATTAGACTCCTCCCATCAATGACGGGACGTACTTCCTTCGGGGAAGGTTGTACCGTGGCCGGTGATGGCTATTAGGACTCAATCACCGTTCCCGCTAACTGCTTCTGCGGTGGTCATTCAGTCCTTATGGGTAATTCGTGTGCCTTCGTGGCGGTTTGGAGAGTCTGTACAACGACTTATATTCACGCGTTCATATTTACACTTTTACCAATATACTATTGAAAGAACAACTAGAAGATACATAGGACATTATTGCATTCAAAGACAAAATGCCACGCAATAATCTTAGCTAATAAATAGCACGAAATAATTTTGATTACCGTCTCCAATTGCGGATTAATGATAAATATTTAAAATCATCTATTTTATGTAGCTTGATGACTTTTCTCGGCAAAACATTTTTAAATTTCAAATGTTATCAGATATATAATCAAACTATTTTAGACACTTTTTACCGTTCTTTTCTCCTATGTATTTTTATCAATTTTTCAGTCAATGCCCTTAAGCATTTATTTATCCTTCCCCCAAGGAAACAACCATAGAAATATGTTTGGTTCTCGTCTGCCTTATGAGTACAGAAATGGAGTGGAGTTAAATGCTACTTACCACGGGCGGGTCATTCCACCTTTGGCAGAGGTAACACTGAGGTCGATAATGAATTTTAGGACTTAATTATTGTCTGTAACATTGTTGTAATGAAGTTTTTGTATTAACATTTTATTCGTATGACCACTTAATATTCGATTATAAGCATACTATAAAGATAAAAACACAGTTTAAAAATGATAAAACTAAATATTTTTCACCGTTGGTTAGTTCTGAATGATCCACTTATCATTTTTTGTATACACAATGGAATTTTTAAAAAGATTAAGCATGTCTGCTACCTAAAACAACTAAACAAGGGAAAATAAGTTGGATTTTCATATATTGCTTAATCTTTTGACACGGGACAAAGCCAAAACGGAATTTTCGTGGTAAACGATGAAAGCGGTTTTAAGTTTCATTGAACAGTTTTTATCAACAATGTATAATGACTTTAAATATGCTTAAAATATAACATAAAAATTGAAAATACGATTATATCTTAAAAAATGTTGTCATTGAAAATATCCTTTCTTGAAAATTTTAAATGATATAAAAATTAATTTTGTGCTGTAATAATTTTCACAGAAAATTTTAAACTTTTTAAAAAATCTTTTTCACTTAAAATTCAAAATATAAAAAAAATCTTAGACGTACATTATTTCTTTCTATTTACGCATTCACTAAACACAAAGACTCAAACAATACATGAGCAAGTAGCCTGTAATACTGACTTTTATAACTGAATCATGCATAATATAAAAACAGGTGAGCCATCTATAGAACACGTCATAACATGAAGGCACAAATATGAAGGTTAACACTTTTCAAAGTGCATACGTGTCCTTTTTGATAGTTTTAGGCTTCACTTAGGTGCATATAAAAATTTATTTTTGCTATAAGTAGAGGTGGTGATAAATAACATATAGATTACCTGATTAATAATTTATATTGATCTGTGGGGATTGTGCATAAGTAAATTTTTAAATTATTACAATGAGTTGCCAAAAAAATAATTTTTATTATATCAAATGCTGAAAATAACATCGAAATATTAAATATATATATATCGAATACTTCAAAAAAATCTTACGAAGTTAATTTTCATAGTAGATTAAGGGTTGTTATTATTAGTAACAATTGCCATGGACTAGCTTCACTAAGGCATCAGGAAGTTTTTAGCCAAAATGAGAGTCTCTTGTTTTCAAGTACGGCTAACCCGGGCCAAGAGTACAACTTTAGCAACACGCTCATCACAGTCGCTTGCAAAGCCCTTTTTAACTAGGGGACACATTCATATCCTTACATATAGAACTTTAGGATGTAGCGGATAGCGCTAGGCCCGAACTCCCAATTTTATGGTTAGTAGCCGAGTAACATATCCGTTGGGTAAAAAGTGCACTTCGGTCCGAGGGATGTTATCTGGCTTATATGTATAGCTATCACCACAGAGTATCTCCCCAGTTAGTTGGCGAACGATACTTATTTGAATTGGTGAAGTTAGCAACATGTCGTATTTGAATGCGCGTCTAAAGTTTTGAGTCACCGATAGAGGGCGTCACGGCAGTTGAACGAAGTTATGTGCCAAGGTTGCGTTTCATCCAAGGTCGGTCGTCGGGTCACCATTTTAGGATGTAGCGGATAGCGCTAGGCCCGAACTCCCAATCTGGTTAGTAGCAGAGTAACATATCCGTTGGGTAAAAAGTGCACTTCAGTCCGAGAGATGTTATCTGGATTATATGTATTAGCAATCACCACAGAACACACATCAACCCGGGAGGAACAGCTCTCACGGAAAACGCGTTACCCCTAAGCCAAGACGCCGGAACTATACTTATTTAAATGTAATATGCACCTGGATTACTAAGTTTCTACAGATTAAAAAAAAGCAATTTCCCAATAAATCAATTTTATGCAAATTTAGGTGTAATGATTTAATTTTAGCATAATATAAAATATCTTTTGCCTATTGTTTTTTATCTGGATTCATGGAATTCTAAAACGATGTAATTCTACTATGTTTCTAATATTTTTTCTTAGTGTATTTCCTACATACCAACAAAAAATATTCCTAAAGGTGCCGCACAATTTAATAAGAAGTTTCCAAAGATTCCACATTTTTTTCTCTGCTGCTGTTTTAACCACAGCCATGTGAGAAAAAAGAAAGCAAACGGTGAATCTCGGCAGTGCTAAACTTGTGGGGAAATAAAACATGAGTTGACGAGCTTTGGACTGTTGAATGCAGTCCGAACAAGTCACGCAAACATCCAATCACGAGAGAGCAGTTTCTTTCCCCGTTTTAGTGATAGACGTTGTTAATTAAGAATTTTCTTGTGCGCTTGTCCGTATCTAAAAACACTTTGTCCGAATTGTTAGGCGAGGTTTAATGTGAAAGTGGTGTTGGCAACAATGGACTATGTCTTGAATATCGTTTGAAATGGTGTTTTACCAAGAATGGCCAGAGTGGATTTGTATAACAAAACACTTATAACTTTATAATCAAAAACATAGATTACTCTAAGTCAATACAGCTTGGAATTGTGGAGATATTTTAAAAGTTAAAAACTGTACAAGAGAATGTAATATTCTAAAATTATTTTTATGATTTAGTAATTAATTTTAGTAATGATTTTTTTTAAAAAAATCATTACTAAAATTTTTAAATAATTAAGAATTTTATTCAATGAACAATTTATCCAAAACTTTATAATAAGGAAAAGAAATTCTAAACGTTTGGAGAGCGTAACTTTTCAATTCGTACTATTAATTCATCGCACTTTCCCTATCCATAAAAACAACATCATGTTCTGACATGAGAGTAAAATTAAGGGAGTTTATAATAGTTTATATGTGAACAGTTCCGTTTCGAACCAACAGATGTCGACACATAAATTCTATTCAATTTTCTTTGAATTCATTCTAATTTTTTCTTTATTGACCTTAGTAGGAATTGACTTAATTTATTTTTAATATTACTTTTTTTCATTTTTAATAGGAATATTAGACGTATTTTAGAAACAATAAAATGAAATATAATATTTTAACATATTTTTTATATCCAAATTAAATATACCCGAAAAATGAGAATTTCATAATATTTTTTTTAATTATCTAAATTTGATTCAATGAGTAATTTATACAATAATATCTATTTAGGTAAATTGATTCTAAAATGATGATAAGGTAAGGATAGCGCCAAATATCGATATTTTTCGTAATTATTTGTTGCCAGTTTATCTAATTAATAAACAACAACCGGATTCCTCCAAGATACTGCAAACTATTCGAATCTCACGTATATAACATTAAAAATAAAAATCTGAGCAAGACATTCATGGATTCTTCCTTCCTTTAGTAATTTTAGGGATTGGGGGAGAAATAACATTTTCATTAGAAAGCATAATAGAAAATTTGTGTGGAGAACTTGCATCAGCTTACTATTTAAGAAATAATTTACAACATTCTTTATTCAATATACTCTTTATTTTTTTACTTCATTTTTTTATTATCACGAACAAATAATTTTTTTTCCTTTTATTGGAATTCGAAGGAACTGGGACAATTTTAATTTCTATTTACCTACACTTAAATCAATCATGTTTTTTCAGATCAAATCAGTCAATACAAATCAGTCTTTTATTTCACTCTTGACCTAGTATCATTTTGAATGTTTTTCCGGTCGTTTTCGTTTTCGTTTTGTTTTTAGCTTTGTTTTTATTATTAGAAAAGTTTTTTTTTACAGAATATAGTTACTTATTCATTGCAATATTTTAATTATTTTCCTTAAATACTTTTTTTTATCTGAAATTTGAATTCATAAATAAAAATGATAAAAGAATTACAAATAGTTTGGATTTAAATTCAATCTTTAATTTCAAACCAAACTTTATTTTACATGTTTTGTTGAGCATTTCTAGTGTCTTTGTTTTTATCTTTAGAAAATTTTTCTATTGCAGAGTAAACTAACCTTTACCTATCATAACATTTTGAATTATTTTCCTAAAATTTTTTTAATCTAAAATATGAATATGAAATCAAAATCATCAAACAATGACCCTGAAAATATAAATATTTATATACGTTATTTAATCACCTTTCTTTATATATTTAAAGGACTGTTTATTAATTTATTTTTATGATAATGACTTATATAAAAATAAACTAATTAATTATTATATTATTGCTTACATTTTGTGAAAATGCCATTAATTTACAGTACACTTATAAAAACAAGTAGCAAAGCAATATTTTTTTTTTCATTTCAAATTTAATATATTTCATAATTTGGTATCATAATTCCTATGCAATCATAAAATAATTATTACTGAAATACACAAATAGATGGTGCATCTTATATGTTTTCAGATTGTATGTAAATTATTGTATTGATAAATAATTAGCGTTTTAAAATTATTGATATATAGTTTTGTGTTATGGGAAATCTACTGTGCTTTTCGATTCTATAATATTCTTTTTTAACAAATATGCAGCAAATGAATGAGGTAAAAATATCACATAAAAATGGTTTCTATGATTTTTTTAAAAATTTCTTTAGGGTTGGTCTGGTTGGTAGAGCGTTGGGATCGTACCCCTTCGGTAGCGGGTTCGAAATTCACCGGCCAAAAGATTCTCCGAGTGTATGGGGACTCGCGCTCGTAAAATATGTCGTGGTTGCTAAGTCCTCCATGTCAAGAGTAATACTACTGGGGCTACTGGGTCAGTGGTGAACGTTCTCTGTTTCGGGTCTAAATTACTATCTGAGATGAATTAATTATAATGCATGAATGAAGCCCGCCCCCTAAAAAGGTTTGTAACGTGTGTGTAATTAAGCCGTACTCTCGGCCCTAGATGGCGCTACTTGTAAAACAAGGAAACGCATTTCTTTGGCTTAAAATCTGCTGGTCTTTTTAACGGGGTTTTGTTAACGACAAGTGCCATTAGTCACAATACACAACAAAAAGTTTCATTACCTACACTATCTGGCGAAAAGTATCCGGATAGTCCTTTAAAAAGTCGTTCTGGCTGGTGACGTAATCTGATGTATAATCGAAAGCTATAAAAGAATCAGTAGTGGTTTTTCATGTTATATTTATGCGTTAATGAGGCACTCAGTAAGTCAAGGGGAGCTTAGTGAGTTTGATTCGCGGAGTATAGACTGATGCCACCTTTGTGGGAAATTAGTTCGTGGAATTGCAGATTTCCTATATAGTTCCTGCATAAACTGTGAATGATGCAATCGTGCACTAGAAACATAAAGATAGTGAAACTGCAGAAAACGAACTGGAAGGCCTTAAAAACTTGATGAACGCAGCTTTAGAACCCTGAAAAGGGTAATGAAACAAAATCGCAGGTCCTCGTTGGTGGAAATTTCTCAGGAGTAACAAAGCCCATCCCACTTCAGTGTTAGCAGCAGGAGTGTTCGTCGAAAGTTTAAAAAAAAAAAAAACACCCTTGGAATTTCAAGGTCGTGCAGCAGTGCACAAGCTGAACATCACTCCACAGAATGCGAAGCATCGATATCAATGGTGCAGAGCTCACTGTCATTGGACTGTGGACATCTGTTCTTTGGAGTGATGAATCTCGCTTTGCAATCTGGAAGTCGGATGGACACGTCTGGGTCTAGAGGATGTCAGGAGAAAGTTTCTTTAGTGACTGCATTGTGCCAATTGTTAAGTTTGGTGGTGGAAGCATATTGGTATGGGGTTGCTACTAAGTGTTTAGCCTGGGAGCATTAATTCATGTGATTGAAAACATGATCTCAGAGATGTATGCGGACATTCTGGACAAAGCGTCACACCCAACTCTATGGCAATATTTTGGGGAAGACCCCTTTCTCTTCAAGCAACTGCTTCATTCAAACATCGAGGCTTGCACAGACATGGTTTGACGAAATAGATATTCAAAAACTGGACTGGGCCTTCATAGAGCTCTAATCTAAATCCGATAAACCACTATTGGGATAAATTAGAGAGCAGATTACGTAGCCAGCGCAGCAATCGATCATCCTCACTGCAAGAACTCACTTCAGCTCTGATTGTCTCCTGAAAGTCAATTCTTATATCCATCAATCGAAAATTGGTGGAAAGTCTTTCCAGCTTATGCAGGCTCTCATCGATGCAAAGAAGAACCAACATCATATTAATATGTGCCCAATTTGCTCTCGGTGCATATCGCTGGATGTCCAGATACTTTTAGCCAGATAATGTATTTATTAAAATCTCTAAATATGATCCAATAATGAATAAATAATTTTACGATATTGTATATCTATTCAAATATGAGAACCGTATAATATATTTTTAATGAATACATTCCGGAAATAATTGGTTCAAGAAGCTGGTAAATGTTTTTAAATGCATTTTTTTGTGGTTTCTAATGGCACTTCTCATGGGCAAATTCCCTGATGCGTCAGCGAATTTAAGCTGGAAGTAGCGTCTCTTGTTTTGAAGCAGCGCCAAGGATGGTCAAGAGCACGACTTATTTACTCACTCATCACATTCGCAGGCGCAACCCCTTTTTACAGGGTTACACATTCACACCTCACATATAGAACACAAAGGAAGAGCAACCATATTCTAACCGGGACTCGAATCCTGGATGCTCAGATTATGGGAAAGGCGTGTTACTTCTGGGCTAGGACGCGGGTAAATACGTTGCCGAGTACATATGAACTAAAGAAATACACAGAAATACATTGCTTATAATACATTCAGAGAATATTTAAAATTTTCTATCAAGCTTCTCAGTAATGTACTACTCAATCATATTTATTTTGAAAACACATTCTGATTTATGCCACTTTTTCACTCTATCCCAACATATGTTCCGTCTCAACCCGTTTCCACACAAAAACAATTTACCGCAGAAGCATTCTTTTGTTTTATGACCACAAATAGGGTTTTAAGGCCTTTTTTATTCATCTTTATATGGCTTTCTCTATTTCGTATATGCGTGACATACGAAACGGAGCATAATTTATCTCCTCAACAGAAGGAGATAAAACAATGAATAAATACATTATTGTTTCTTTTTTTTTATTCTCGATTATTTCTATCGCATTTTCTACACTTCATAGGAAAATAAAACGCCAATGGTTATTTGCACGCCACGTTATTCAATAATTAGACGTTTTACAGTGGAATAGATAATTAGATATTTTCAGGAGATATGCTATATCGGTTTATTCTAGTAATTAAGTATCAGAGATACGTTGGCGTTTAGCGTTTGTTTGCAAACCAATGACGTGTTGCATAAAATATTCAGTATTGCTGAAAGCCATTTTGTGGTGGAGTTATCGTTTCTCAATATCGCTGATGTAAAAAGAAAATCGATGTTAAGTTACAGAAGGCAAAATCTTTTCAAGAATAAATTCTGCTTTTCGAGATATTACCACCAGTACTCTCTGTTGTTTTAATCCGTTCCATTTCGCTGTGGGGAAGAAAACAAAGATATTTTCAAATCTTTTTTTTTATGTGTTTTCATTTTTTACAACTCATTTTTATATCTGCTATTCTATTTTGGGGGGAATATTATTTTTATTTCCTGAAAAATAATTTTTTTTCGATGAATAAGTTAAAAAACAACACATTTTTTTCTCATTCATTAAAAATTTATTGATTCTGTTCAGTACTATAAACAGCCATGCTGTTCTTCCCAAATTGTATTCATATGTAAAAAAATGTATGATTTATGTTATTCATCTAAAGGTATATGCCTTTCTTTGCACCAAAGCTAAGATTTTGACTACTTTGCACCAAATAGAAAGAATAAATCACGAAATATGATAGTACAAAATTGTATTAATTTCGCTGAATGCTGAAACATGAACATCCAGTCAAAACGTAGTAAATAGATATTTGACGGCTTAATTCTTGCATTGTAATTACATTTAGTTGTTGATCCCAGAATAAAAGATTAAGATGAGTGTGACAAAAGTATATGCATGTTAAAACTGTATATATGTTTCTATTGGTTAATAAGAAGGAACATAAAAGTTTTGGATTTGGACATCTCTTTGGTTCAATATCAAAATCAAAATGCAAGTCATATCAATAATTTATTCTTAAACGCGCATAAAAAATTAATGCTTTCGCGTACACAAGAAAAGACTTGAAATTAATCTATTAACAGATTTGATTTAATCTATGATAAGTATTCGTAAAACTCTATGGTTTCATTTAAACTCCAAATGCTAGACAGATAAAAAAAAATTTTTAAAGCACATAAAAAGTTCCATTTTTGTTGCATTTTTTAATTAATGCGTGAACGTAAACAAGAAAAGACTGTAAATTAACCTATTAGCACATTTCATTTAAGGTATGATACAGATTTGGAGATCTCTTTAGTCTTATTTCGATTCAAAATGCTAGACCGGTCACTAATTTATTTTTAAAGCGCATAGAAAGTTTCATTTATTATTGCATTTTTGAAATTTTGAGTACAAATACACTAGAAAAGACTGGTAATTAGTTTGTTGGAAGATTGGATTCATGTTATTATACAAATTTAAATATTTCTTAGATTTTATTTTGATTGAAAACGCAAGGTAGATCAATTTTATTATTAAAGGTGCATAAAACATTTCATTAATTATTATTTATTTTTTTGCATTTTAGATGTCAAACACACACAAAAAAATTGACTATTAGAATATTGGCAAATTTCATTTATGGTATGATTCAGATTTGGACACCTCTTTTAATTTATTTGAATTCACAATGTAAGGCAAATTAGTAATAAATTTTTAAACGCATAAAAAATTCATTTATTGTTATTTTTCAATTATTGCATACATATGCGCAAGAAAAGACTGGCGATTAGCCTATTTTCAGAATTGATCCAAGGTATAATACAAATCTAGATTTTTGGTTAATAAAGCTTTAATTTAGTTTTATTCGACTATAGTTTTGTATATTTAAATAATTACCTGCCTATATATACAAATAAATGGGCAGTTGAAATGCGCTTTATTGGATTTTGCCAACATTTAATACGAATACGATACATAATAAAATTTCAGCATTACTCTAATGTTGCTTGTATTGTATATTTTCTCATTTTTTATCCCATATAAAAGACGAACAACCCTTTTATATATGATATAAACTAATAAAGCTAAATTTTGTTTTGATTGAAAGATAATTAGCCCTTACCTATGGCTTCATATTCGTTTTATTCTTCTTTTTCTATAATGCTCATAAACAAATGCAAATTGCTGTGACTTCATATGAGATTATATTCTGTTTTTCTTAGATATAAATATTGAATAGGCTTTAAAGATCCCAGACTTTAAGAAAATGGCATCTCTACTACTAATAGAACTGTGTGTGTGTGTATGTGCGTGTGTGTGTGTCCAAAATTTCCATATATATAACTTCGAGATATGAAATATGCAAAATAGAGCGAGTTATTTAACATTTTAATTAATAAATTCATTGAATCTCTCACGACAATTAAATGAATATCTGAATTTCAATCAGTGGCTTATTTTAATTCTACCTTAAAACCCATAAGTAAAATTCTTTGAAAATACTTTCTTACATCCATTTTTGAATTTAACATAATAATGTAAAAAAGATAAAAACACACACTCAAGTTAAAGTTATGACGCACTATATAAAAATAAAATCTTCTCTTTTTTCTGACTCAATAAATCCTTCCTCTTTAGAACAGTCTTGGTTATCGATTGATTGTGAGAAAATAACTATTTCGAAGTCCATATGGCAAAATCCATTAAATAAGATTAATGGATGCTGTAAGTTGTAAAATTCTGGAACTCCGGAAGCATTTTCAAAGTTATTTCTTTTTGATTTTTCAGAAGAATGAACTGAAAAATCACGACGAAGACGCAACAAATATTTAGTGAGTCTGCAAATTATGTACCGAAATTTTGTGATAACTTCAAAACAAGTTGGGAGATGAAAATTAAAGGACAGGTTTATTCTTTAAATGGTTATATAATACATTAAGTTGTTTTTAAATATTTTCTTGATATATTGATGATTCTTGACATATAGAACTGTTGTATGTGGGCGAATGATGATTCACAACAATGGAAACTTTTAAATATAGAGTCGTGATTATTTGTTACACTTGAAAGTGTTAAATAAAGAAAACTGATGATTTATAAGACTGAAGAATGTTAAGTTCAATCAATTGATTATTTGTAAAAGAGAAGAATGTTAAGTACAATCAAGTGATTATTTGTAAAACAGAAGAAGGTTAAGTACAATCAATTGATTATTCATATCACAGAAGAAGGTCAAGTATAATGAATTGATTATTCATAACACATAAGAATGTTAAGTACAATATATTGATTATTCATAGTACAGAAGAATATTAAGTACAATGAAATGCTTCTTTATAAAAAAGAAAACTGTTAAATTTAAAGGAATGTTGATTTATAGCTCAGAAAATTTTAAAATCTGAGAATACTTATTCATAGCATAGAAGACTTAAATGTGTATTTATTTTTTATTACAAATAACCTTAAGATTGGATCTTAAATATCTAGTATTCCAATACTATTAAATTCAAAAGGCTGATGATTTTTCACTCTGGAAACAATTAAATTTACAGAGTTGATGATTCATAACATAAAAAAAACTAATAAACTTATAAGTCTGGTGTTACTTGAATCAGAAATCTAATTAATTTTAAAATTAAATAAATGTATGAAATGTTTATTCTTTAAATGATATATAATATATTAAGTCTTTTTTCAATTTTTTAGATAGATTAATCATTTTTAGCAAAGAAAACTGTTGTATATAAAACACTGATGGTTCGTAGTACAGGAAACTTTTGATTTTGATGAACTACTGCACAGGAAACTATTTAATATAGAGAAATGAAGATTCGTTGAACAAAAGAAACTATTACACATAGAACACTTCTGATTCATATCACAAAAGAATGTTAAAACCAATTGATTGATTATTCATAATACAGAAATTTTTTAAATATAGAGGACAGATGATTCATAACACAAAAATTATTAAATGTTGAGGACTGATGATTCATAACACATGAAATGATTAAATATAGAGGACTGATGTTCATAGAATGGAAAATTATTATATGAAAAAGGTTGATAATTTTTGTAGAAGGAAACCATTAAATACATATGCGTAATGATTGGTAGCATAGAAAACTATTAATAATAGATACCTTATGATTCATGACATAGAATACGATTGAAGCTAGAAATACTAAGAAGATTATACTTGAATTACGAAGCTTTAGCAATTATTGAAAAACAAAATGCTATTTTGAAAGACAGAATTGATATGTTTTCCTTTAGATCGACAAATATAATAATAATACAAACGATTATTAGAATAATTTTAGATAATAACTTCCAAAACACAAATTAATGTGATTCTATATGTAACTGAATCCTCTACTTCCCGTTATCCTTGTTCTATAAAGCAAATTGATAAATATTTTGGAATCTCTAAAAAAATTTTCTCCGAAATCAAATAATATTTAAAAATATAGTAACCTAACATTATTTTACATATTAACAGTTTGTCTATAAATCAAAGAAAGTCAACTATGCATTTCGGATCTTCTGTCATAAATGGATTAATTTGCTATTCATCTACTATTGTAAAGACAAGACCATCTACAAATTATCCATTAATATGATTTGTTTAAGTTTTGTGGTGATATATTTTGACAGAGATTCAGCAATGGAATCAAGCTTTCATCAAGCTTTCTATTAGGAATTTTTGGACAGTTGCAACAGTATATTATCTATGCATAAGACATTTGAATATAAATAATAAATCAATGTACAATATATGCGCGTTTCACTTATCTTCCTCAATAACTAATCGAAAACAATGAAATTGGTGTTTTTTATAATATCACTAAGATAAAGATTATTATGAACTTCTATAATTGTACATTTTAATTAGCTTTTTAATAAATAAGGAATCAAAATGAATTTATTGCAAGAAATTTTAAATTAAGAGAACTTAAGGGTATTATGCCCCCAAGGAGAAAAGTAATTTCAAATCGTTATACATTTGAAGTTCTTTTTTTTACATTTAACTATTTTTGATAACAGTTTTCTTATAAATTAAAAAAATTGTATTATTTTATTCTAAACAAGAAAAAAACTTTTATATTTTGTATAAAATTTCCCTCGCATTAAAAATAAATTATTTAAAATCAATATCTTATTGATGTTATGGGATCTGTTCAAGTGATGGAATAATATATATTTATAAATTTAAGCATAAAAAACAATCTTTACATTTGATAAAATTTAAGTAAAATCTCATTGAAGTATTTTTTTCAATGTCCAAAAATGTGAGTTTTTCTATACTAAAAACTATGAAAATTTAATTTTTGGTACATTTTTGTTAGTCGGGTGCAAGCAAAAAATCGCCAAAGATATTTGCTAGTATTCTACATTATTTGGCGATTTTTCGTTTGTGTCCGGCTATATAAAAAATACCTAATTTTGAACAAAGAAAGCTATTTTGTCATTTCAAGATAGAATTTGAACATTATCAGGTTTTATTTTATTTTATGCTAGTTAAAAAAATTATATTGTTTAAGCAAATGAACCACATCTTATATATCGAAGTAAAGTTTCATTGTGTTGTTGTTACTTATGCCACTTGCCATGGACAAGTCCCCTGATGATACAGCAGCAGATTTAAGCCGGAAGGAGCGTCAACTGTCTTTGAAGTAGGTCAAGAGCACTGACTAGAGTAGGTCAAGAGCAGATCAACTAAGGTCAAGAGTACGACTTAGCTACACACACACGCACCACATTTGCTTGCAATGCCCCTTTTTACAGGAAGGCAGAGTCACACGTTTCACAGATAATACACAAAAGAACAACCATACCCGAACCAGGATTCGAAGCCGGGACTATAAGAACACGAGGAAGACGTGATACCTCTGTGTCAGAAAGCCGGAAAAGTTTCATTGTTACATTTTTTTCTCAATTTACAACTATGCAATTTACTAAAAACTATTAAAATTTGACCAAATCCAGGTATTTTATCATTTGTAGATAATGCCTGAACATAACAGAAGCCTGAATAATTTACAATAGTTAAAAAAACCGAAATTCTACTGAATTTGAAGTTTAAAATATTCTGTTGAAGTTACATTCAACACAATAGCAGCAGAACTCAAAACATAAATTTAGAACGGATAACAGAACTTACAATGAAAAAAAAAATATATGAAATGTTGGTTTCATAGTGAGCATAGCATTTCCATTTCTATGAAACACCAACTAAAACCCAGCCAGCTTATAAACACGATTTTGGGCAATATTTTTTTAAAACCCACTACTTCATATGAAAAAAAAAAGGAATCCGCATAAAAGCCAACAAAAATGCAATATCTTTCCAATCTTAGCCGAGAATAAAAATATATGAAGCATTCCCAAAGGATAAGGCACCGAAAAATCTAGTTTAAACTGCATAAAAACGTAGGTTGAAGAAAGACGGAAATAATAAATAAAACATCTTTGATGCTCAGGAGCAGCTTAGGAGTATTTACAGAGGTACTCTCTGACTTGGGGTGCGGGGGGAAAAAGTACTCTTGAAATAGAAAAGTCAATAACGTACCAAAATTTATTTTATCCCAGTGCGTGGAGACATATGCTTACTGACGTAAGATCCGATGTATCTCTTTCCTTGATACACGCCGTGAACTCCTCGCTCTCCCGATCTAACCCTGTATCCTTCGAGACCCAATCAATATGTTTGACGATTGAGCTCTAAAATATAAAGTGGAGACAATTTTCTGATAGGAATAAAAAAAAGCAAAGCAATAACGTTCCGTGTTGGTGATTCAGTTGGGAGAAATATTGGGAAACCTTTCCACCCATAGAGTGGAATGAAGAAAAGAGTTTTATGGGTTCAGTTATACATTGCCGTCTTTGTTTTGGGATATTTTTTTTTATATTCAAGCATGGAATTGGGATGAAAATGTAAACTGGATTTTGAATGAGAAGTACTTGTTTTTTTCGGAAATAACATGGTTACACTGGAAAATGAGTCCCCGTGGAGATTATTTTTGAAAAACTAATTTCTGCCATTTTTGATCATTATATTATTTTCAAAGGATTTTTGAAAGACATTGAGAAAAATGAGCTTGTTGGCATTTTGTCATTTCATGTAAAAAGTGGGAAAAAATATATGAATTTCGTGTACATGAATCCAATTTCTACAGTTTTTTATTTTATTTTTTTCTAAGGATTTTTGAAAGAAATTGAGAAAAATTAGTTTATTGATCATTTGTCATTTCATGTGCAATGTGGAAAAATACAAAACTCTAATTCTTATAGTTTTTTGCATCTCTATAATCTTTTCATGGTATGTATTTTTGATTTTCGAAATAATGGATTTTTTAAAGGAATTAAGAAATATGAGCTTGTTGACAATTTTTCATTTCATGTACAATATGGAACATTACATTAATTTAACTTCTATAGTTTTTTTATCATTATATTCGTTTCAAAGGATTATTGAAAGAAATTGAAAAAAAGCAACTTGTTGGCAATTTGTCATTTCATGTCCAACGTGGAAAAAAATACATGAATCTCGTGTACATGAATCCAATTTCTACAGTTTTTTTTATCATTTTTATTCTTTTCAAAGGATTTTTGAAAGAAATTGAAAAAAAATGAGCTTATTGATAATTTGTCTTCCATGTTCAATGTGGAAAAAAGTACATAAATCCAATTTCTACAGTTTTTTTTAACATTATATTCTTTTCAATAGATTTTCAAAAGAAAATGAGAAAAATGATCTCGTTGGCAATTTTTCATTTCATGCACATTGTGGAAAAACAAATACATGAATCTAATTTCTACAGTTTTTCATCATTATATTCTTTTCAAAGAATTTTTAAAGAAATTGAGAAAAGTCATCTGACTGGCAATTTGTCATTTTATGTACAATGTGGAAAAAATTTTTATGTATCTAATTTCGACAGTTTTTTATCATTATATTCTTTTCAAAAGATTTCAAAAAGAAATTGAGAAAAATGAGCTTGTTGGCAATTTCTCATTTACACACAGTGTGGACAAAAACAATACATGTATGTCCTGTACATGTATCTAATATCCATAATTTTTTCATCATTATATTCTTTTCAAAGAATTTTTTAAAGAAATTGAGGAAAAAGAGCTGGTTGACAATGTGTCAGTTCATGTCCAATGTGGGAAAAAATGAATCCAATTTGTACTGGTTTTTTTTATCGTTTTATTCTTTTCAAAGGAATTTAAAAAATAAATTGAGAAAAATGAGTTTGTTGATAATTTGTTGCTATCATGTACAATGTGGAAAAAATATATGAATATATGAATTATAATTTCTACAGTCTCTTATCATTATATTTTTTTTCAAAGAATTTTAAAAAGAAATTGAGAAAAATGAACTCGTTGGCAATTTTTCATTTCATGCCCAATGTGGGAAAATATACATATATCTAATTTCTACAGTTTTTTATCATTATATTCTTTTCAAAGGATTTAAAAAAGAAATTGAGAAAAGTCATCTGACTGGCAATTTGTCATTTCAAGTACAATTTGGGAAAAAATACATGGATATCATGTTTAATTTATGAATAAAGCATATGTACTTATTTAAAAAAAATAATAAATTAAAAATCGTTAATATAAAAAAACTGTTTAATCATATGATTTAAAATATTTTTTCAGAAACCTTAGTAGTTAATTAATTAAATTAATTCCATAGGATTTTTATAATATAATTTCTTTAAAATAACATTTTCAGAAATCTTAGTTGTTAATTTATTACTTAAGCTATGCCAATGGGAATGGTTATTTAATTTAAGTTAGTTGAAATATGAGTAGAATCAAGTGTATTAAAACTTTAGATGCTTGAATTTATTTTTGTGCCTTAATTTCTACAATAATAATAAAAAATAAATAAAATTCTTAGTTTGAATATTGATCAAATAATAAACATGAAAAAAATGTACTGTCTATTATTCTAATTAAGAAATCCAACACAACTCTCAATGCAGATTTTAAAATGAGGTTTGTTGTAAAGTTATATATTATTTTTGTATTATTAAGTTTATTATTTTTATATTTTTGTATTGTTATTTGAGATTTTGAGATACTTGAATATATTACCCTTCATACTTCGTTAGATTAGAAAATGTTGACTAAGAAGGCGTAATAGCTTGAATATATTTGAATATAATATATTATTTTCGTAAGAAATATACGAATTTCTAATTCATTTTCAAGTTAGACAGTAAATGAAAGACTAGAAAAGAATCATTTATAAATCATTTAATTAATTATCAAATTTTTAGAGGAAGTTGACGTTGAAATAAAAAGAACAGAAAAATCTTTTTTGAGAATTATATAATTAGTAAAGCAGTTGTAAGATGAAGCTAATGTCAAGATAAAAGGAACAGAAAAAACATTTCTTGAAATTATATAATTAATTAAGATGTTGTAAGATGAAGTTTATTCTGAGATAAAAATTCATAAAACTATTGAGTTTTCTATTTCTTTAAAATATTTGGAAAGACAAAACCCCTTTAATGGTAAGTATTTTCTTGACTTTGAAGGAAAATTATAAATAAAAAAAACTTTCAAAAATAGCTTTCATTATATTTAAATCTGTAATGGTAAAACGGTTTAATAAAGTGCAAATGGTTTTATAATCTACTTTGCTGAATTTGTAATTCTAAATATAGTTTCACCTTCAATTAGCAAAGATTATTTAACAAAATGGAATATTAATTAAGACAATTTTAGTTTTGTTGAGAATTTTATATGTTCTTTTAAAATTTAAAACTTACAGAAAACTCAAAGCTATTAAAAATTAATTTCAAGTATATGTAATGCTTAGAAATTAACGGTATAAAATGAAAAGAATAGAATTCCTTTCTAATTCGTTAGATTCCCAAAGTGTGATTATATATTAATAAAATAGTTTCAAAATGTGCATAAATAAAATAAATCAGTAGTTAATGTATTCAGAGAAATAAGTTTATTTTAAGTGGTTCTTTTTCAAAAAAAATTAAAGCTATTTTTTTAAGAGTTTAACGCGATTTTATATTTAAACAAATTGTATAAAATCTGTAAAAAATAATAAATATTTTTATATGTACTTGGTTATAATTATATCTTATTTTGAATGGTTCTTTTTGGAAAGAAAAAAACCTTTTTTGAAAAAAAAATTTAAAGCTTCTTGTATTTCAAGAATTTGACATAATTTTATATTTAAATATATTGCATAAAATCTGAAAAATATAATAGATATTTGCATTTATACTTGGCTACAATTTGACACAATTTTATATTTAAATATATTGCATAAAATCTGAAAAATATTATAGATATTTGCATTTATACTTGGCTACAACTATTTTTATGTATTCTAATGAATTTTAATTTATAAAATCCCGATTTCTATTTTAAATAATTGAATCGCATGATTCAAAAATGTTCCTTCAATGTCAATTTTCAACGAAATCTTCAAAATAAGGCACCATTTTGCTAACATTTCTTTTAAAATGGCGATAATTTGAAGGAGAGGAAAGAAAAAATTTAATTATATGCAATATTTCAATATTCTTATCAGTATTTTTTAATCAATTATCATTTTAGATTATATTCATTAAGTAATATTTTTTTTAAAAAATGTCTATTTATATAAAACGCTACGTTCACGGCATAGAAATTGTGCTTATTCCCAATTTCGAATGGCAACAGTTAAATGTACACAAAATATCGTATATTTTTCAGATTGCTTCATATAAGGATTATTTTTATAGATGAACTGAATCAATTTACTAGCCAATGGAGATTCAAAATATTATTAGACAGTACCGTTCCGTTCGCCGTGTGAAAGTAAAAAATAGCCAACGAACTTTTGCGGAATTCTACAATAGTTGGCGATTTTTTTTTGTTTAAAAATTATTGTAAGAAATTTGGTGGATATCTATAATATTTGGCGATTTTTCGCAAGCAACCAGTCAACAGAAAAGTACCTATTAGAAGTGCTCTGCTGATTCCTCACCATGTCACCAAACAGAATAGCCAGTATGAGGAAACAGAATATAGCCTTCAAACAAAAAGCTCAATTATGCGCAAATTAAAGTTTGGTTAAGTAGAACGGCAGCGAAAATTCGCTAAGGAATTTTGCGAAAATTCGCTAAGGAAATTTGGTGGAGTTCAACATTGGCTAGTTTTTGCTTTAAAATATCTGTAAGAAATTTAACCGAATTCCACATTATTTAGTTTTCTATAATGCCCAGCTAACGTACAACTACTCTTTAACAGACTGTAATCTTGATTGTATACCAGAATGGTAACAAACAACTTTTAACATTACATTAAAAATTGGACTTGTTGATACTTCTTCAATAGCCGGTTGGGAGCTAAAAATTGCCAAATAATGTAGAATTCCGCAAAATGTTTTGGCGATTTTTCGCTAGCACACAGTTATGGTAAAGGACCGTCATGTTTACATCTGGAAAGATATTGCTCCTAAATGTTTGACTTTTGGCACGCATATTAATATTAAGTCTAGCCTCAATCATTATGGTTTGACTACTGGAATTGATATTTGTGGCGCTAACTTCATAAGCCAGATAACATCTGCGATACAGAAGTAGACTTTTGTATTATGGTCATCTTACTAGGCTAGCGTCGCTGTTTCGTATCGCGACCTTCAATCTGTACATACTCATATCTTTTTAAAAATGCTTTTTGCATTATCATACGGTTAAACATATTATATTTTTAACTATGTAAATTTTATTTTTCGACATTTTTGTCATTTAACTTTAAACATATTTCTAATTCAATTATATACACGATTTCGTATAATAATTTTTGGTACTATTCCGTTAGCCGGGCGCAAATATCGCCAATTGTAAACGAAACTCTAGCGGAGTCACCAAGCGAAGCGAATGCCAAAACAATCAACGGAATTCTACATTATTAAGATATTTTTCGCTTTAGCCCGACTAACGGGAAAGTACCTGGTTTTTAAATGCTATGATGGAATTCAAACTCCAAATCACAACATTATACCAGTATTGACAGTCATTAAATCACTAGTAAGATTTTCTCTTCCGTTTTGATTTTATAATATAAACAGTTTGAAATTAGTAATGGATTTTACGAATTAATATGTACTACTTTAATTAGCTCTATGTGTTTAGGTTGCATAAAATTACTTAGTGAAATGGGTTGTTTATTTTAAAGAAATACCTCACATTAATAATTAAAATTCTGAAAAGCCGATAATTTAGGCTAGCAAACTGATCGCTTTGCTATAGTGGTACTTCCCCGTTAGCCGGGCGCAAGCGAAAATTCGCCGAATATTGCAGAATTTCGCCAAACTTCTTGAAGAGATTTTAAAACGAAAAATCTCTATATAATGTAGAATCCCGCCAAATATCTTTGGCGGTTTTTCACTTGCTTCCGGCTAACGGAAATATAATGTTACAAGCGGGCGAACGTAGCGAACAGCACTGAAGACGGCGACTTTTGGCCAGGAGATATGCGTTAGCTTGGTTCGTTAGGCGAAAGGAATAGTCTAGTACCCGCTGGATCTCTCGCGGTGTTTCGAGAAGTTTCCCGTGTTTCGGGGCATGCGCTTCCTCGGCTATATAAGGGACGAGTAGCCGTAGTTCCGGAGTTAGTTGAGAGTTTTCTCTCGGAAGAGAAGCGTCTTTCTATACTAGCGGATTATCGTTCTTGCTTGTTATTAGTGAGCTGTGTTTACTTTTGCTATTAACGTTGTATTATTGAGCTCGCTGTGACTTACTGTTTGCTGTGCAATACGGTAGCTGATTTGCAATCTGTTTTTATTGTGCGTAAGGCTTGCAATTACGCTGTAAGTGACTGTTGGCTGCTGGATTGTATTTATCTGAAACATTTACTTTATCAATTATCTTTTAAATATCTGTAAATAGATGTAAATAAATTTGTGCTGTTCTCAAGTAAAGTCTATTCAATCCGAACCCGCTACGCTAAAAAAGTAACAATAACGTTATTTTTAATTTTTGATTTAAAAGTTTCTTATGTTTAAGTATTACAATTTCCTGGCTCTATATTGGTAACTTTACATCGGAGAAGGTTTTTACATAGAGCATGGTACTATGCAAAAGAACAAAAACCTTAACAACAACAAAAAAACCTTATCTGACAGAACTATTTCTACTGAGTTCTCCGAATCCTTCCGTCCGAAATGCGAAGCTAAGTTCGACGAAAATACGATTTGCCTTTCGATCATGAGTTGTCCTACGAGACGGATAGCTGAAGGATAAAAAAAAAAGAAGAAGAAGAAAATGGATTTGGGAAGAGGAGTTTTAAAGAAAGATTTGGAGTTTAAATCGAAGAATTTTCTTTCTCTGGATAAAGGGACAGGCGAGGAACCTATGAAAATACTTACGAAATAAACTGTGGGGATAAATGTTTTCGAGTTATTTCATTCTTCGAGTCAAAGAATTACAATTCGTTTTCAGCATTTTGTGAGTCCTGTTACGTTGATTCTTTTAAATTTACATCCCTAGGATTTTTCTTTTTTTCAAAATGCGACGGGTAGAGATATTTTGAATAAATCATGTTCTTTAGAATAAAATGGGATTTAAGCCTCATAGGGAATTTGTATTTTAGAAATTTCACTGTGAATAATTATCTAAGCATCTTATTAACACTCACCACACAGCAGCTCCTTTTATAGAGATCACGTGATCTCTATAAAAGGACGTTTGGTATAAATGCAGGTGGACTTTATTAAAAAAAATTAACCAATAATCAATTTGTAACATGTTATAAAATATGAATAGACTATCTTTTGTCCGCGACTTTGCCTGATTGAAAAGTTGGATGTGTATATCTGGGAACTGATGATTCGATCACAATATTAAATGTTATGTAATCGTTTGCATGCATGTTCAACGGCAATTGGGGCAATGCAAAAGCATGAATGTATTACGCCAGTTGGGGTAACCCAATACAGTTGAATTTTTTTTATTTCCTCTATTCTGTTTTATTTTAATTCAAAAGTATTTAAAAATCAATAAAAAATCGATTAATTAACAATGTTTAGTTTCAAATGCATGAAACACTAAAACAACAAACAGAATCTTTTTAAGTAATCGGTCGAAAACATGCTAAACCTAGATCTCATTAGCTTCAGAAACTGAAATCGAGATAACCGTTTATAGACATCACATGATCTCTTTACGGTTTGGTATAAATGCAGGTGGATTTTATTTAAAGAAATAAACAACAATCAATTTGCAACAAACAGATGATAAAATATGAATACACTATCTTTTGCCCCCCGACTTCGTACGGGTGGAAATTTTGATGTGTATATGTGAGAACTGAAGGCTTGATCCCAATGTAAAAGATTATCAAACCGTATGCATTCGTGAATTTTCAACGGCAATTGGGTAATGTCTTACGCCAGTTGGGGTAACCCAATAGAGTTTAGAATTTTTTTTTTAATTTCCTCTAGTCTATTTTACTTTAATTCTAGAGTATTTAAAAATGAATCCGAAAAATTGATTAATTAACATTATTTAGTTTTAGATACATGAAACACTAAGAAAATAAACAGAATCGTTTGAAGTAATCGGTCTAAAACATGTTAAGCCTTGACATCATTAGCTTTAGAAACTGAAATAGCGTTCACCATTTATAGAGATAACTTGATCTTTTTACAATTTGGTATGAATGTAGGTGGACTTCATTAAAAAAAAATTAAACAGCAATACATTTGAAACAAACCGATGATAAAATAGGAATAGACTTTGTTTTGTCCGTGACTTTGTACGAGTGGATATTTTGATGTGTATGTGTGAGAACTGATGGTTCCATCCCAATGTAAAATGCTATCAAACCGAATATATGAGTGAATTTTCAACGGCAATTGGGGCAACGCAAAAGCTTGAATGTTTTACACCAGTTGGAGTAACCCAATACAGTTTAGAATTTTTTTTATTTCCTCAATTCTGTTTTACTTTAATTCTAAATTATTTAAAAATGAATCCGAAAAATCTATTAATTAACAATGTTTAGTTTTTAATGCATGAAACACTAAATTGACAAGCAGAATCGTTTAAAGTAATCGATCGAAAACATGTTACGCTTAGCCTCATTAGCATGAGAAATTGAAGTTCTACTTATTTGGCAATGGGGAAATGAAGATTTTTGGAAAAAAAAAGATAGTTATTAATTAGTACAAAATTAACCACTCTATTAACAATAACAAATAGTAGTATATGTCCTATTCTGAACTATAATCTATCTCTGTGCTGAATTTCATCTAATTTCGTTTTGTTGTTCTGGCCTAATTGGCTAGCTTTATCCATCCATCTATCCAAATGTTCACATTTATAATAGTAATATAGATATAACATAACAAGAAATGATAAATAAAATGAAAATATCTGGATTGTAATAAAACTTTATGAATGGTCATGATAATGTACATTATAAGTGTAAATATAAAAATTAATTACATGGGAGCTTAAGGAATAAATTATGAATATTAATATTATGTTATGAATAGAACGCTAGGCATATTAAATAATATGGTGCTATTGCAGTTTAACCCCCTGATTGGCGCACTTTTTAAAAATCGCCTAGTCGCCAACCGTGAATCACCAACAAGAGCACAGGTCAGCTCTTCTAGCCAAGCAGAAATATAACTTAAGGTTACCATAATAAAAATTAAGGTTGCCAGCTTTTGCGTATTATTGCCAACTTGGCAAAGAAGAGGGGTTGCCTTCAAAATTGATAGAGTTAATCTAATTAGAACAGTCTTCCAAGGTCACACAGAAATCCAATAATTTTCATGATATATTTCTTGGAAGATAAACTATTAAGGACTATTTTGTATCAAAGACTTTCTAGTGAAGTTGAGGGTCTTCGGAGGTGCCATGAAAGAGTAAAAGGGCAAAATGTCTCAATATAGATAAAATCACCTTACTTATGTGCATGAGCACTAACCACCTTCTAATAAAGAGAAACCTTCTAATAAGAGTCCAAGAAAATAGTTTCTAATTTTACTATTCTTGATGACATTATAAACAGAACTGCAAGTTTTTCACTACCTCATAGATAATGTCATTTCCTTATAATTATTTCCTGGAGACAACAAGGATGATAAGGCGACAACAAGATTTTGAAGGTTCTATGGAAGAAATTTTAGTGGAGGTTACTTTTACGAGTATTTCAGCTTCTTCATTACCCCGACAACCATCCTGAGAATCGAGCCATCTTAAGAGAATATTTGAATTTTGGAGCAGTAGGGACTTGATGTCTCGGGCAAGTTGATGAAGAAAATGAGGATCCTGTATTTCTAGAAAACTCGAAAGACTATCTATCAAGATTTTAACAGTCCCATTTTCTTTACTAGCTCATATATTATACTTTTTTCAATCCGAACAATTCGGCTCAGAACACAGTATGTTCCCTCCAGTTTTCCTTCTATTCAAGGAATTTAATGCAATTTTCGAATCTACAATATGAAGAAATGCTTCGCGCTCTAGTTTTGTATCCATCTATGAAGAATGCCAGAGTGTGATCCTTTTCAAAAGGAAGCTGTGTTTCATGGATGGCGAGTTGGCGATTTTTGAAAAGTGCGTCAAGCAGGGGATTAAACTACAATCTAACTTGGAAAATGTGTAGTTTAACCCCCTTCTTCGCCAAGTTGCTGATAATGCGCCAATGCTGGCAGCTCCATTCTATTTAATATGGCAACCCTAGGTTGTCTCTTTCCTTGACAGGAAGAGCTGACCTGTGCTCTTTTCTGTGATTCATGTATGGTGAGTTGGCGATTTTTGAAAATTACGCCAAGCAGGGGGTTAAACTACAACCCCACCGCTTGTTTTTCTATCTGAAACAAGAAATATTTATTGAAACTATAAAAACTGTCGTTACTAAACCGTTAATAAACCATTTTAACTTACTAAACCGTTGGCGAAGACGGTCTAATACGCAAAGAGAAAAGGGTACTTACGTTTTAGACCATCCAACTTTATCATCAAATTTGAAATCGACACCAATGAGTTGCTAAACCACCATTTATGGTAATCCGGCAATAGTGTAATCCGTTGATCTTTATCGGCAAATTTAAATCCGTCACCAATGAGTTACTAAACCATTGGTGATTTTTGGCGAAGACGGTATAATACGTAAATACCAAAAACCACCGTTTCTCTTAATCCACATTTAATTCCTGATGTTATTTTCTCGTGTATTGTTTCTCTTGCAAATTGCCATAAATAAGTAAATATTTTCCCCCTTAGATTTCAATAATGGGAGGAAAATCCTTCTTTTGATAATTTAATGAAACAATTAAAACGATTTCTATTATTCCTCAATGAATTCTTGATGCTGTTAGCTTCATGTATAGTTTTTCTTCAATAATGCTGTGATTAGCCAAGAAAAAAAATCTCGGGTTTCAATAATGGGAGAAATACCAACGTAACATCTTTAATGAAACAATGAAAATTATTCCTCTTATTCCATAGTTAATTCTTGATTATTTAGCCTCACGTACTGTGTTTCTTCCAAATTGGCAAAATTAGCAAATATTAACTTTTTTTCATAAACTTCAATATTGGGAAAACCCCACTGTAAATGATTATTGAAACAATGAAAACAGTTTTCCTTATACCTCATTTTATTCCTTATGTTAACAATCACTGGGTTTCTTATAATTTGATGTAATTCTAAAAAATTCTTTTATTTGAATTATAAAAGAAATTGTAGCTGTTAAATGCTTAATGAAATAATGAAAACAATTTCTCTTATTTCTTTTCTGATGTTATAAGCTTCATATTTATTTTTACTTTCAATAATGGGGTAATTACTGAAGATAAACACTTTTCCTTAGATTTCAATGAGGTGATAAAATCTCGAATTTAAATATTTATTTAAACAATAAAAATTCAGTCATCTTAATAATGGCATAAATATAGCGAATTTCATCTTAATGATGACAATTATAGTTGAATTTCCTCTTAATAATGATATAATTATAGCTGAATTTCATCTTAATATTGGCATAAATATAGCTAAATTTCATCTTAATGATGACAATTATAGCTGAATTTCATCTTAATAATGACATAAATATAACTGAATTTCATCTTAATAATGACAATTATAGTTGAATTTCATCTTAATAATGACATAAATATAGCTGAATTTCACCTTAATGATGACAATTATAGTTGAATTTCCTCTTAATAATGACATAATTATAGCTGAATTTCATCTTAATAATGATATAATTATAGCTGAATTTCATCTTAATAATGACATAAATATAGCTGAATTTCATCTTAATGATGACAATTATAGTTGAATTTCATCTTAATAATGACATTCATAGAAAATTAAGCTGACGATAAAAAAAACCGATATAGAAGTTATAAAAAAGCGGAAATAAAATAACTTTTCTTACAACAATACATTACCTTCTTACTGAAATATCCATGTTTCATTTCTGTTCTCGAAGAAGAATTGCCTTCCAATATTTCTTGAGTTCTACGTGGTAAAATACTGAAACTTCCTTTTTTATTCCTTAAAGAAACTTATTTCTGTTTTATATGCCGGAATTCAATGCTCCAGGATACTGAGATAGTGTGCTTAGAATGGGAATTAGAATGGGGAAAAAATGGTGGCCTTATGTATAGGTAGGAAATAGCTGTGCAAAAAGGGAGCATCTTTACGTATTGTGATAAATAAGATTTTCTAAGGCATTGGCTTTTCTTTTCCAAGAAATTTTTTTGGATATTCCTCTTTCTGTATTCTGAATAGAAAAGTGGCTTTGCAGATACTTCCTGTGATCAACTGTACTGCTTGTATTATTGATGTATTTTCTACGTTTTGGCCCAGTTTATAAGGACGTCATTACATGGTGCTTCTATCTTTTATAAGCAAAGATAAAGGGGGAAATACATTGAATATATTTCGATGAGAACACTTTTTGAACGATTTTGCTTTAAAATAGTATAGCCTTCATAATCCCATTTTTATGCCAACTGCTGTTTTAAAAGGATAGGATTTGTAGAAATGGTATTTTGTGCAGGGTTATACAAAATAAAGGAACCATAGATTAGGATCAGTTATAAGGGAAGAAGTATCCTCATTATAATGGAACAAAGGGTGGAAATACAGAGCAGATATGCCGTAAAATCAAAATAAAGCAGAACATCATGATGATGTTGTCGAGTCCGCTTTTTACGACGGAAAGAGGGGTGTAGCAGCTTCTGAGGGTATGGACACCTGAAAACCCGAGGGCAGAATAAACACACACCCACACGCTTGCACAGTCCCTTTTTACATGGAGGGGGGCACATTCACACAGTGAACACAGAAGAACAACCATGCCCGTAACGGGACTCGAACCCATGACTTACAGAATACGAGGAAGTCGCGCTACCTCTGTACCAGAAAGCTGGCTAAAGAAGAACATACTGAATGAAATACATGGAAGTCTAAAAGAATTCTGTTACTATTCTTTTAGACTTAAGACTTATACTATTACTATGAAATATTGTAACGTTTTTCCTTTTCCCTTATATCGCAAATGCTATTTCAAACGGATGTAACATTACTCATTTTTGTCACATACGGACCTACAGATGAGTATCCTCTTTTTCTAGGAGAACCATTATACATATTACATTGTTACTATATTCAGCTTTGTGAAAACCGTTAGATATCCGGCCATTCAAAATTTAGTATTCACGCTTTCAAAGTAAATGAACGTCAAAACAAACATATATTAAACTTTGCTTCATGAAGAGACTCCTCAAGTCATCACGAGCCGATCAATCATCACTAACCATTGTAATTAAGTGTGAAACCCAGGAGCTCTTCAGCCAGAGTTAATTGAGAATTTTTTATATGTTCAAGAGATGGTCTCTCATAAATATAGTAGCTTAATAGACACTCCCTCGGTCGAGTTTTGACGATTGAGAAGGCTTTTCTGAGAGTCCTATTTGTCATCATGATATATATATTGGGTTCTTCAAAGATCCAATAATGAAATTGAGATCTAATTGACATTCTATTAGATGTAATGCTGAATACAACTAGTTATGCCTTTTTAATCTATAGGATTTTTATGCGATCTTAAATTTGTATTTAATGAAATCGTCCCTCTACATTTTACCACCTACATTCTATACTTTTACTTAATTCTCAAACAATAAACATCCTATATAACAACACTTCTTTTACGTTTCTCAGTTCATGTTACATTGTAAGCAATGCTTTCATTATGAAGATAAAAGAACATTGAAAACTAAACAGAACAATAAAGAAGAAAATTTTTTAAAGGTTCTTACTTTGCTTGTATAAGGAAATCGTCTCTCTCCCTTTTACTTCCAGAATTCTACACTTTTACCTAATTCTGAGACAATAAACATCCTATATAGCAATACTTATCTTTTAT
>JAOUZG010020552.1:982832-996947 GCA_026289955.1 Argiope argentata
GTGTGTGTGTGTGTGTGTGTGTGTGTGTGTGTGTGTGTGTGTGTGTGATGGAATCTAGCCTGTATTTATGAGGTTGTTAAATCTACTTTGAGCATGAAGAAACAAATAAAATTATTTAGAAAAATAATGTTATTCTTTTATTAGATGGTACGTAAGAAAAAAAAATGTGTCAATTTTGCCCATTTTGTAAATGTTAGTCTTTTGAAGTAAATCTCATTTTTCATGTAAAATACAATGTTTTGAAATAAAATCATTTCCCTTGCCTTTTGGCTACTACGAATGTTTTTTTTTCAACTTGAGGAGGAATGACATAAATTTCAGCGAATCGGTTCTCACTTTTTGTTCATGTTTAAATTATACAAAAAAAAGTATTGTAATCTGAAAAAAATGATTAAAATAAAATCTGATTTGCATATTTCAATGTATCATGTCAGAACATCATTTCTTGAACGGCCAAGCACCACGTGCTCGTGCGAGTTAAATTACATTTTTATTCATTTTAATCGTTTCATTGAATAAGTGACTTTAGTATTGCAAACGATAAAAAAAAAAACTTTGTATCACATTTATTGCTTTAAAAATATCACATTTCCTACTTATTTCATTTCATATAATCACAAACTCAAAATGGCATTTTTCTAGGTTTTATTTGCTGTAGTCATTAACTTACTTTTGTTAATCAGAGCTTTTGTAAATGCAATGGCAATTGTGGACATTATAAATTTGAGGAAACTTTTCTTTTCGAAATTAATGCTAAAGAAGGCATTACAGAAGAAATTTGGTGAATAAATTTATCATCAGAAATATAGATATATATTGGATAATTATTCCAAATCTATCAAAAAATAATAATTTGTCTATCTGCATATTGATGTTTATGAGAATCTTATACAATAACAATATTTATAATATTTTGAGATAAACACGAAAACTCACGAAACTCTAAAAATATTCTCAAATTCTTTTAAGCGTGCAATGTTAAATTTTTTCTGTAAAAAGAAAATTCAGATTGTGGGTCTTTCTAGTCATATCGTGGAGAAAAATAATTCCATTTTCCTTCCTGTTACTTCTATGAAACTTTCTTTTTCAAATCAATTTTCCTTTTCTACCCACTCGTACACCTCTTATGGCACGTCATTACTGAATGGCAAATCCTATTTCCTTCAAACTGCTTTTTGAATTTAGGGTTTTCTAGATTTCGTTTCATATTTACTCGTCACTTAACAATTTTGTGGAATTATTCAGCTTTCCCGTAAAATTCAACGTTTTCCTGAAAATTTCTTTTTGGGATATAAAGTACTAAAGTACTATTGTCAAGAAATGATGAGTTCTACAACTGCAATACTTGACAATTTTGTCTAGTTAATGTTATAAACAGAAAACTAAAAAATTCATAAGTTATATTTTATTTAAAAACGGGAGAGTTGAATAAAAATACTTGTACCTTTTGTTTTAAGAATAAAAAATTCCATATTCTTTTGAACATTTAGAACAACATTTGAGACATTTCATATTCGTGTAATTTGTAAGTGTGTAAATGTATGTAGGTGCATGTGTATAAGTGTGTATATATATGTAGGTGTAGGTGTATAAATGTGTATATGTGTGTAAGTGTATGTGTATAAGTGTGTATATATATGTAGGTGTAGGTGTATAAGTGTGTATATGCGTGTAAGTGTATGTGTATAAGTGCGCATGTAAATGTGTGTGTATGTGTGTGAGTAAATGTGTATATGCATGTAAGTGTATATGTATAGTCATGTAAGTGTACATGTATATGCATGTAATTGTATATGTATATGCATGTAAGTGCATGTGTATATGTATATATGTGTAAGTGTAAGTATGTGTGCATATCTATGTAGGTGTAAGTGTATAAGTCTGTATATGAATGTGGGTGTGGGTGTATAAGTGTGTATATCTATGTAGGTGTAGGTGTATAAGTCCGTATATGTATGTGGGTGTATAAGTGCATATATCTATGTAGGTGTAGGTGTATAAGTCTGTATATGTATGTGGGTGTGGGTGTATAAGTGTGTATATTAGTGTGTATATTAGTGTGTCTGTTTGTATGTAAGTGCGTATGTCTCTGTGTGTATGTAAGTCTGCATATCTATGTAGGTGTATAAGTCCGTATATGTATGTCGGTGTGGGCGTATAAGTTTGTATAGTTGTGTATGTCTATGTGTATGTAAGTGAGTATGTCTCTGTGTATTTAAGTGCGTATGTCTCTGAGGGTATGTAAGTGTGAGTGCATGTGAATATGTGTGTATGTTAGTGTGAGTGCATGTGAATATGTGTGTTTGTAAGTTTGTATACTTATAAGTGTGCATATGTGTGTGTGAGTATGTGTGTATATGTTTGTAGGTGTACGTGTATAAGTATGTATATGTGTGCAAATGTATGTATATAAGTGTTTCTATATAATATATGTGTGTGTATGGATCGTAACTCTGGATGTTTAATTTGCAGCTATCGAATTTGTACTTATATACCTTGAAGTTTCGGAATATGCATCTCTAATTGATGTGCCTAATTTTGAAAAAAATAATGTTTTAATTAAATAAAAACGAATCAAAATGTTGGCAGTTTCCCAGAGTAACTTCCAAAAAAAGTATCAAATCAAAATAAATTTTGTATCGTTCCAAAATTTTGAAAATTATTTATTTTTATATCAATTAAAGAGTTATATCAATTTTTGTTGAAATTTTGCAATTTTATTATTTTTTTAACTAATGGAACATTGATGATGATGATGTCGTGTCCGCTTTACCGCGGAAAGAGGGGTGCAGTAGCTTCTGAGGGTATGAACCCCTGAGCACCCGAGGGCAGAAGTCTGACTTCTAGCTCATATGAAGATGAAACACACACACATACGCTTGCACAGCCCCTTTTTACAGGGGGGCACATTCACACATCTCACAGATAGCACACAAAGGAACAACCATGCCCGAACCGGGACTCGAACCCGGGACCTTCAGAACACGAGGCAGACGTGCTACCTCTGTGCCAGCAAGCCGGCAATGGAACATTAATCTCTTCAATTTAAAATTTTACGTAACTGAAAAAAAATTAGAGAGATGCATAGTGCAATGAATATAAAGGTTTAAAATGTCTATAATGGTATGACTTATAAGATTATCAAAATTTTAAGCTGCAAAGTGTTTAATAAGAAGCTATCAAAAATTTAAAATTTAATTAAATAAAAATTAAGTATTTTTGTCTTTCCCAACATAGCCTCTGAAAACTTCTCACAAAAATAAATTTTAAATTGTTTTAAAATTTAAAAGAATTAACTTATTCATGATACTGAAATCATGTGAATTTGTGGTAATTTTTGGATATTTTTTGTATATTTTTATAATTTGTTTTACTGGAAGTAAATTTTTTAGGGAAGCTGACAGAGAATTAGAGAGAGATAAAAAAAACTTATAAAAAGGCTTAAGGTTGCTTCAATAGTAAGAGCTATATTACTAGTAAAATTGGGAACCCAAAACATTTTACTGAAGAAAATATTAAAAGGACAAATTATATAAAATATTTAATTGAAAACTTTAGTGCTCATTAATCTTATAAAACGAGACAGTCGCCTATGGCGAATAATCTTAAATAAACTTTTAAATAATTTTGTATTTAAGGTGTGGAACAAAATATGTACAAAGACGCATTCTATTTGCATAATTTTGTCATTATGACATATTTTCAATGATATTGTTATGAATTTTTTGTAAATTAGATGTAAATATTTTTGAATTTTAGTATAAGTATTGTAAATATTTATAAGTAGTTTCATTCTATAAGATTTTTTGTAATGGAATTGAGCATCAAGGACAAAAGATTGTTTTAAGAAGATTTATAATAGAATATCGCCATATTTGACAAATTTGGCAATATAGGTGTATTGGCGACGTAATGAGGATGATAACGGTTTTTATTACACTATGTAAACACGTTTTAAGCTAAGAAATTAAGATTATCTACATGGATTAAGCTAATAAATAAATAGTTGGGTACTTACATATTAGACTGTCTTCGCCAACCATAGCCATCGATTTAGTAATTCATTGGCAACGGATTTAAATTTGGCGATAAAGGTCAACGGCGCAAAAATGGCAGACAGCAATTAGGGTTATAACATTTTTTTTAAAAAAAATAATGGAGTTTTTTTGCCATAATTGGTGGTTTAGAAACTCATTTGCGATGACTTCAAATTTGGCGATAAAAAGGGATGGTCTAATGCGTAAGTACCTAGTAATATGCTCTTTGATTTTATTTAACAATTTAATAAAGAATTACATTAGTTTCTATCATTCTGAAATGTTTTTCTTTAATAAATGAAATATTAATAATAATGGAGAGTAATTCCTATCGGCTTTTTACCATTGCCGGATTTACATTATTGACGGTTTAGCAATTCATTGACGACGACTTCAAATTTGGCTATAAAGTTGGACGGTCTAGTACGTAAGTGCCATTACTTCTTAGAGAATGCTGAAAAGTTCCACAATTGTCTGGATAGAGTGTTCGCTTTCCGCGGTTGCCCCGCCCACTCTCGTGAGATGCCATTTGAGGCGCGACTTGAAGTTGATGAATCAGAACAGTTCGGAAAACGGGATACAGTGGTTGGATTAGATTGGGAGAGCGTCATTTCTCTTCAACGTGCATTCTAAAATGTTTCTGTTAATCGAGATTAGCGAGTTAAACAGAGTTAATTCGCAGTGAATTTGTTGCTTTCGTTGCGGATATTTAATACATGTTTTCCTAAAAAATAAAGCCTGCATCTTCGGATAGATCTTGTGTGAGAATTTTTCATAACATTATTATAAGTGTACAATTTTTTTTTATGTTGATTTCCATTATATGCTGATAATATATAATTTTGAAAGCTTATTGATACTTTAATCAGATAATATTTAACGTCATTTTAGGGTTTGCACTGACTACGTTGTTATATTTATTATTTGAGTAATAAGCTACTTTGTTAAAACTTATTTGAGTTTTTATCTTTCTTGTTTGAGTTCTATCTGATAACTAAATTTCATAAAATAAACAAATCATGAATGTGATTTTTGAGGACATTTTATACAACGTTACAGAATAGACTTCTTCATAATGGTGAGTTCAATATTATCTTATCAATATAACTACCTAATTATTATCTATTATAATTATCTAATTAGAATCTAATAATATCTATTATTATTATTTAATTAGAATCTAATAACATCTATTATTATTATATAATCGGTATATAATATAATCTATTATTGTTTTAGATAATAATGTGTTAAAATTACTAAGTAAATAAGCTAACATAAGTTGAATATATAAAAGTTAATATTAAGATAATAATAAACAAAAAGATTACAATGAAATCTGCTATGCCTATTTCAATGTATCATGTCAAAACATTATTTCTTAAACGGCTAAGTACCACGTGCTCGTTCGAGTTAAATTATATTTTTGTTCATTTTAATGGTTTCATTTGAATGAGTCACTTTAGTACTGCCAACGATTTAAAAAAAACCTTTTTGTCTCATTTATTGTTTTAAAAAAATATCACATTTCCTATTTATTTCATTTCATATAATCGCGTGTTCAAAAATACATTTTTCTAGGTTTTGTTTACTGTAGCTATTAACTCGTTTTTTTAAATCAGAGTTTTTGAAAATGCGATGGGAAAGCATAATTAAAATCTGATTTTTTGGACTGCTAATGCAGATATTTTTTTTAATTTCCCCCTACGGATTTTTACCTCATTCCCAAAATAACATAATGTTCCGACATGATAATAGGTTAAAAATTATTGTAATTAAAAAAATGATATGTTTTGAAGCAAAGAACCTTGTTTTCCTTGACAATTTAGTAAAATAACGATGATTAATATAATTATAACATTATTAATTGGTATTAAAATACTTTAACTGAGAACTAAATCAAAATAATATCAATGATTTTATACCAAATAGATTTTAATGAAGTTAAACATGTTCAATCTGTTATTTGTGCTTGTTGAAAAAACAAAGCACGTTCTAGAAAGAATTTTTATACGTTTTGATAAGATTTTTACAAGAAAATTTTCCAAATAATTACTTTTAATAATAAGAACTAAATCCTAGAATATGCCTTTTGGTTAAAAAAAGAAAAAGAAAATAAAGATGACTACTACTCACTTCATTGGACATAAACTAGTTACCAATCAAAGATGAGGCAGGCTACAAATAAAAAAAATGGCGCAAGCCAAATAATTTAAAGAACTCGCAAATACTGTAAAAGAAACTGTAATTCGTTCTGTTGAAAAACGAAGACAACTTCTTAAAAGCTAAGCCCCCCTGTCTATTTCAAGAGGTACTCACAGAATCATGACTTCTCTGCTACCGACTGGTGGAAAATCGTTCGATTTAAACTCTTGCTCTTCCTCTCTTTTTTTAATCACTTCCTAAATCCATTTATTTTTTGTTCTTGTCTTTTACTCATCCATCTCAGCTTGATCGAAAAGCAAATCCTATTTTTCTTCAACCCAACTTTGCAGTTGAGAGGAAAGGATCTATTGAATAGATACAAAAAAAAACCCTACTAAGATTATTATTTGTCTAACTATTTGTCTTTTTAACGATGCTCTTTTCTTTTTTTCATTTTTGTTTATTCTCTTACGTACTTAAGTTCAAGTTCCGAAAGAACTTATCTCGAGTCGATTATTCTTTTCAGCAATTTCATCATGTAAATTGATTTTAACATCTGGAATCTTGAACTTTATTCTGAAATCAAACTTTCGATTAAATTCCGTGATAGAAAGTGTTACTATCAATAAACTCAATTTAATAATAAGAAGAAAATGTTAATTTGTTGCTATTAATAATTTTAATTTTATATCAATAAGAAAATATTAGTTAACATCAATAATCTCAATTCTTACTGTCAGTAAGAAATTGTTACTTAGTTACAATCAATATTGCTTAGAAATTACTGCTTAGATACTGTCAATGATTTTAATTTTTACTATCAATAAGATATTGTAATTTAAATAAGCCCATATTTAAATTTCAAATGAATTATCATATGAACAAGTAACATAAAAAAATTAATGGCAATTTCTACTTAAAAGTTAAAAGTAGGATTTGAAAAAAAAGTGTAGTAATTAAAGGGCGCCATCTGTTGTCTCAAAACTTAACTGTTCACATATAAAACATTATAAAATTCCTTAATGTTTATTTTTAATGAATTAATATTTGAAAAAAAAACTATATTATAAACTATATACTATATATGAACTTGAAAGGATGAATGAAAAGTATTTTATTAACGATTGAAAATTTGAAGATAAATTTAAAAAAAGTGTGAACTAATTGTAGGAATTGAAAGAAGAGTATCATACAAGATATTTTCAATAGACATTGTTATCAATCTGAATGAAAGCATAACATACAGATTTTTACTACCAATAAGATTTTTATCATTTAGTTAGTAAGAATATTAAACCAATGTATGTGTTAAGTTTAATTTTTACACGTTTAAAAGTAAATTTCTTTATCCTTTTCACCTTTGAAAATGAATTCGCATTTAATTAATTTTTTTTCAAAAAATCAGATTTATCTTGTTTTTACTCAATTTAGATTTTAATGAGAACTATATCGCTATCTAAATATAGAACTCTTTTATCTTATTCACCCTATAATGATGTTGAATCTAAAGAAAACAGTTGTTGTTATTATATTCTTAATTAGTTTAAAAACTATCACTAACATTTTACAGAGATCAATGCCATTTTCTACGTATTTTAAGAAGAATTACTTGTTTTGAATTTGGTTAAATTTAGAGAAAAACTGTTATAACGAATAATGCTTTTACTAATTTATTTTAACGGCCAATGCAACTAATTGCTAAAAACTATGAATAGTCTCAAACTATCTTGGCACATTTATGACGAAACTTGGAGAATTTGCAGTGTTTGGAAAATCGCCAAGTAATCACGAGTAAGCCTAAACTTAGTAATAAAACTGTTAATCTGAGAAATTTTAAGATGTTATGTATAATGTTTCCTAGAAATCTTAGTGCTAATTTGAAAATTGTAAAGTTAATCCTGAAATGCAATACCACCGGGCTTAGAGAGCAAAACTTGGTGATAACAGTAATCTGAAAATCTCCAAGTAAATTCCATTGACCTAGTTATCAATAAAAGATTTATAAATCGAAATTCTAATTGATTATTTGATTTCTAAATTCTTGATTATTTTGAGTAGACTAATTTCAAAACTTAATTTTTTACTTTTGTACAGTAATAATTTTTTAAATTATTGAACAGAAACATTCATATTTTGTAGAATATTTGTTTCCAAATTCATATAGAGTTTGAACAACTGTGTTTTTGTGGGCTCATATTACTGAAAAATTACTAAGCTCTTGCTTTGGTGTCTTTAGAACAAATCATTGCAATTTATTATTATTATATTGTTAGGCAAAGGTTGTAATATTAAATATATTGAATCATAAGTTTTGTGCAGTAATTTTTCTAATTATTGAGCTCATTTCATTATTGCATTGAAACATCAATGTATTTTATGAGTTTTTATTTCCAAATTCATATAGATTTTGAACAACTGTAACTTTGTGAGCTTACTATACTTTAATAAAAGATATGGAATAACCTTTGCACCCTAAGATCCAATAGACTAGTGTAAAGTGTACTGAACAATTTCTATTCCTCCAATTGTCATAATGTAATTAATAATCAGCATATCGCCATATTAATATTATCTTATTAAGTATGCTAAATCATCTGATTTCTGCCGCAAGTTTTTATATTATTAAGGGCATACATGTTTTCGATTAATTTTTTATTTTAAAAATCATAATTTTTTTTAAAAAAAAATGTATTTTTATTGTATCGTAATGCAAAAATACTAAATCATCAGTTTTATATTGTAAATTTTCAAATTTTTAAAGAGTAACACTCATATTTCGATGCATTTTTATTTTTATACTAGCCGCCTTTGGCGACCAGTCGGTTCGCCAGTATCAATGATCGCTAAAATGTTCACATATTTTATGCAGCTGTGTCTCATAACAGTTTTTTCACCAAAATATTTTTAAACCAAATACATTTTGATAGTCATATAATTCATTTATAGTATTATTTTCTTCAGATGTTCTGTTCATTGTACTACTCATATTTCTCTTTCTATCCGTCCAATGATTGTCCCGGGAATCGCTATTTTATTTAAATGGTGGAAAGAAATGAAGATTTTCGGCGGGAAAGTAAGAAAAAGTGTCGTTTTAACCATTTTCCTCGCAGTTTTTTCATTTTTTCTCTCCATAAGAACCATCCTCGTGTCTCAACGAAAATATTAAGCCAAAAATTAGCCGAATCGGTCCAGCCGTTCTCCAGTTTTGCGCTTAGCAACGCATTTCGAGTTCCATTTTTATTAATATAGATAGATTCATATAGATTTTGAACGACTCTATCTTCGTGAGCTCCTAATATTCAAGAAAAACTTAAATGCTAATTTTGTCAGCTCAAGATCCCATTATATCTCCTGTAAAGTATACTGAATAATTCTGTTGTTGCTACTAATGGCACTTGCCATGGGCAAGCACGCTGACGTCTGTCAACGATTTTAAGCTGATGATTCATGGTCTCTTGTTTTTCATAAGCGTCAACTAGGGCTAAGAGTGAGACTTAACAATTTCATGCGTCACATTCGCTTGCCCAACTCCCTTCTACAGCGGGGGGGGGGGGCAGATTCACACATTTCACAGATAGAACCCAGAAGAACAACCATGTCGGAACCGGGAATCGATCGAGAGAACGGCAAAGACGCGTCACCCCTAAGCCAGACTTCAGCACAATTCCTAATAATGCATGTACAATAATGCAATTTATTATTAACACATCATCATGTAAATATTATCACGTTAAATATACAAAATATTTATTTTGATTTTTCAAAATACTTCTGGGCATTTGAAATGGTTTTCTAAATAGCATTTCAAATCAGAACTCCTAACATATTTTCTCATCAACAACTAACTTTGAATAAATGAGATGACAATCCACAAACCAAATCTCACATCCCCCTAAATCACCCACTGCGTCGTTCAATTATGGACTAATTAGGGCTAATACTTCGTGCAGAACGAAGTTCATTTCATACTTGGCCATTAATATTCGATCAGGGGGGAGGGTTGTGGAATTCGTTGGTTTTCCAGCTGACCAGCAAGGCTTTGTCAAATCGATTAGGATGCCTCGAATGCTGAATAACAAATGAAAGGAGTGAAGAAGAGATTACTTGTTCTGCATATTAATGGATTAAAGTTTCGTTCATATATATGAAATATGAAAGTTTAAAATATTAAAAATTAAAAACTTATCGGAAATATAGCTTAACATTAGGTTTTTCATTTTATTTGGAATCCATCTTAGTAATTGATAGAGAAAATAGATTTCAGTGTTCATTAGATATTGCATTATTGCTGTCTTTTAGATTTTTTTTTCCTTTTCTTAAACACTTTAATTGTTTACAGCAAATAATATTATACGAGGCATATTCGGAAAGTAAGTACCGTTTTTTAATAAATAGAACAGAACATTTTTTTTCAAACAAATTTTATTATTACATGAAAGACCAAACCTTAAACTATTTTTCTAGTTTAAGGTTTGGTCTTTCATGTAATAATAAAATTTGTTGAAAAACGACAAGTGTTTGAACATTGGTAGTTTCCACCAATGTTCAAACACTTGTCGTAGCGAGTGACGAGTTTTCCTATGCCTTCCTCGTAGAAACTTGCCGCCAACCCATCGAGAACACAGCTTGTGATAGCCTAATTTGTCAACAACAATTCCGTACAACACAGTACGTGAAATTTGTGGAAATTCGTCTGAAAGTATCGTTATTGTGAATCGTCTGTTCTCTTTGATTTTTTCATCAACTTTCCGTATCAGATCGTCATTGACAAGAGAACGCCGACCACTCCGAGCCTCATCGTGAACATTTTTTCGACCTTCATTAAACATTCTAACCCACTTCCGCACCATTCCATCACTCATCGCGTTTTCATCATACACTTCTTTAATTTCACGGTAAATTTCAGCCGGTTTCACATTTTTTGCGTTTAAAAAACGGATAACAGAACGAATCTCACAGTCGGCGGGATCAGTAATTGTCTTAAACATTTTAAACAAGCACAGCGAACTGGAAACACAACCTACAGCGTCCAAAATGGCGTCAGTTGAGAGTCAGTGAACAAGGAAGACTAGTGCGCATGCGCAGAACGCCGATCGCAGTGCTGCAGCGGCAGTATAATGAAACGGTACTTACTTTCCGAATATGCCTCGTAATTTGTATAATTGTTCATAAAATGCTGGAATAGCCGAGTTGGTAGGGCTATGGATTCGCATCTTTTGAATTGCATGTTCGAACCCGCCAGGCGAAGACTCTCAGCATGTGTATGTGTGTTGGGTGGCTCACGTTAAATCAGTAGTGGTCATAAAGTCATCATGTCGAGATTAATACCACTAGAGGTACTGGGGCAGAGGTTATCGTTCTCTATTTCAGGTCTAAATTACGATCTGTAGATGAAAGAACGAAATGCATGAATGAAATACGCCTCATAAAAGGGGGGGGGGGGTTGTGACGTGTTTCAGCTAGAAGTCAGACTTGTGCTCAAGGATCCATGCCATCAGAAGCTACTGCACCCTCACCCCTTCCAATGTAAAGCGGAACAACAACAATTATTTATAAATGCTCTTTTGTAATATCATGAATCAAGTGTTTGTGACTGTTTGTAGTTTCGCAATGTATCACTAATAATAAGGAGCAAAAATGTAAGTGAACTAAAGAAATAAATCAACATGTCCTATGTGCAAATGGATTTTTGAAAACCCATACTCAAAGTCGTTGCACAGTTATTAATCGGTTGAATTCATTAGAAAACCATTCTAATGAATTCTGTTCATAAATAAAAATTAAATTAACTATCTTATCGTACGCTCAAAACATTAGATCATTTTTATCACCATTCTTTTTTCTAATATAAATGTCCAAATAAATCCATTATAGTCCATGCTAAAGTTTATTTTATGTTTTTACTTATCAGTTCATGTCTTGATTGACGTCTTATATAAGGCGTTCATCTCATTGTGGTACAATACCATGTTTGGAAATCTTTGAAAGAAAATAAAACAAAGCAATGCTTTGCTGAGATTGATAGCTAAACATTTAAATTTAATTCAGTTGTAATTATCTGATATGAACTCCTTTATAAAAACAAAGGACATAGAGGAAATAATTTTTCGCACTTTTTTAAAAATATATCTAATGTGGAGCCTTGAAATGCTGAAGATATGCAAGTATTTTTTTCTGGGCTACATAAAGTATCATTTATTTATCAAATCATTCTCTAACCTAACACTGGCGGATCTGATGTGCGCATTTGCAATTTTTTAAGGCGTCATGCCAGACACGCAGAAAAAAAAAAGTGGGACCAGTTTAGTTTGGATTCACTTAGTTATTTTAACGTCACGTTTTTAAAGCAATACTAAGAATATTTTGGGAAGCCGTCCCGTAGTTTTGAACCACTATCAGATATCGAGGACTATATCTGAGCAGCCCCCACCCCTTAAATAAACCGCATAAACGACGCTTATACCGTAGGTCTTGAAACTCAACACATTCGGTTCCAAAGTCTAGGCCAGCAGAACACTACAGCCCTCACAATAAACTGTTGTATCGTTACGGCGATCTTTTCGTTGCTCGTGAAATTTACATTGAGCATTTATACAGGGTTGTACATAATTAAATTACCCTAATTTAAAGTGGACTATAGGCGAAACTATCGTTTAGAAATTTATGAATTTTCGTATGGGACATAATATAGGGACGTGCATTTTCTTGAGAGAATAAAAGAATCTATTTAAATTTTACCACCACGGGCAGTTTTTCATACGAATTACACATGGAGAAAGATGATTTTGGAGAACATCAAGATGGAACTCCTCTACACATTAGCCGTCGTGTAAAGGACACTCTTCGCAATCATTTTACTGAAGTACATGTCATCAGCCATCACTTTTGGGATATGTGGCCTCCCCAGTGTACGGACCTAAATCCATATGACTTTTGGTTAAGGACATTTAAAACATCTAATAAATCGTGATAATCCAAAAACTTTGTCTGATTTAAAAAGCAGCCTCTCACAGCTTGTTCTTACTGTATCCCAGAACACACTATGGTCAACTTGGAAACATGCTATCTTAAGATTCCAAAGGGTAGTGGAAAATGATGGCAGCCATGTTGAACATGTCTTGTTGTAATTAAAATTATCAAAAAAATAAATAAATGTGTAATTACTTTGAAAAACTGACCCTGGTGGTGAAATTTTAACATTTTTTATTCACTCTAACAAATTCCCATCCCTTTATTATGACCTATACAAATTTTCATAACTTTCTGATCAATAGTTTCACCTGTAGAGGATTTTAAAGTAGAGTCCTTTAATGAAGGACGCCCTCTACTTACAATAATTTAATTCAATCGTTAATTTTGATTTCCGGAAAATATTTTTAAAACATGCTGCTATCCTACGATTTCAGATGGAAGTGGAAAATGATGGCAACCATGATGAACTTGTTTTGTTGTAATTAAATTTATCAAAAGGCTCTTAAATGTGTAATTCATTTAAAAGACTGCCCCTGGTGGCGAAATTTTGAACTAATGTTTCTCTTTGTTTACTCTAACAAATACCCATTTCTTTATTATGTTCTATACAGAAATTCATAACATTCTGATCACTGCTTTCACCTGTAGACGACTTTAAATTAGGGTCGTTTAATGAAGGGCATCTCGTACTTACGATAATTTAATTCAATTGTGAGCTTTGATTTCCGGTATATTTTCTTTTCATTTTCTTTTAATAGATTTTTTCAAAGATGGGATGTTCACTTTTTAACAGTTTTTTTTTCTCCTCTTTTTTTGTTTAACACTTATTTTTTTAAAAATGACAGAATAAATCAATAATATTAATATTGACCCCAAAAACATATGGACGTGCTAATACTTTAAAGCACTTACATATATTCAGCATAAATTCAAAAAAATGACAGGATACATAAATAATATT
>JAOUZG010020552.1:1012615-1028402 GCA_026289955.1 Argiope argentata
TGTGTGTGTGTGTGTGTGTGTGTGTGTGTGTGTGTGTGTAAGTATAAAATATAAAATTTAAAAAAAAAGTATAAAATATAAAAAAAAACACGCGCTTGGATTTTTTTTCAGTCTTAATCAATTATAATTTTAAAAATATTTTTCGAAAAAAATCGTTTTTTGGTACATGTTTCCATTTTTTATATTATGTGTATCCCAGATGTGGCATCTAAAGTTCAAAAGTGTTGGTCTACATTAAAAACATTCACCTTTATTATTTATAGAAATAGATGTAAAATTATAGATTTATTTCACATGAAATTCATAATTTCTTTCTTTCTTTTTCAGTTATCAAGCAGCAGTTTGATCCCCAAGTATATGACGATTTTGTTGTGCGTGGAAACACGGCCGTTCTCAGGTGCCATCTTCCCACTTTCGTCAGAGAATACGTCTCCGTTGATTCTTGGATTAGAGATGACAAACAGGTTCTCAAGAGAAATGACATGAAAGGTAACCTCACTTGTCTTGAAATTTGATACTTATTCTATAAATTCCAATCCTCCTCCATTTAATTTTGAAACAATATTTTCAACTTTTCCCAATTATTTTCTGTTATTCGAGAGGAACTTGTTTAGGTGGCTTGGATAAAGAAATCATTTTATTTCTGTTACTCTAATGTTAAGATAAATTATTACAATTGCTTCCAGAGTATTATATCTCCTGGGAGCCAAAGAGATCTTAATAGATAGTTGTAAGGAATTTTTAAGAGATACTGTGTAGTTAACAAACGAAATCGGTGATCATATAACAGCTTCGGCAGCAAAATTCAAGATTCTAGAAACTTTAAGATACTTGCAAATGATTGAATCATAACACGAGTTACATTCTTTCTTCTTGAAATGCATGTCTCGTAAAATATAAAGATCCAAAAAACAGAGCAACTTGGCGATGATTTTTGCAAATTTGGCGACAAAATACAAGATTCTAAAAACTTTAATGCTTTATAACAATAATTCCATCAGAACACGCTATAATTTTTCTTATGGAAATTCATGTCTCGAAAACAATAATAATCCAAAAGACATAGCAACTCTGTGATCATTTTTGAGACCCCAAGAATCTAGAAACTTCAAGAATCTTGCCAATAATTCCCTCAGAATGTGAATTGTATTCTTCCTTCCAGAAATTATTCTCTTGGAAACTATAAAAAAACAAGAGACAGAATTAAAATGCCTTACAATTAGTCGAGTATTGAGTCAGAGACAGTAGTATGAAAGGTACCAATAGTCGTTTGAAGTCTCTTTCCTGCAGGTCCTATTTAAACTTATTGTGATATAATGAGTATTTATTACTGATTTGGTGCTTTTTTGCTGATGTGTATTGCCAGTATTTTTTTTGCGAAGCTTCCTGTAGTTTGCCTGTTCATGCAGAATAAAGTTTTGTTATTTGTTATTCGCCATTTTGGGACTGTAACTGCACACAAAAAAGGGAAAATTATGGAACTGCAGCAATAATATTGCATTTAGCATTACTTTAAAATTTAATATTTGGGCTAATTTAAAAAAAAACACTGTAATTTTTTTTATTTAATACCTTACTGAAAATAGCTATAAGAAGGTATTCTAAATATTTACTCACGTCTGCGTCAAAGAATTTTTTTTTTAGATTTTCAGATGAAAGACAAGAAGTAAGATCTTAAAAGAAACTATATGCCTAACAACATTCTTTATTTTGAAATCTAATAATTATCTGCGATTTCCATTTTTACTATTATTTTCCTTTTCTCACAATTAATTTGACAATAGGGTGTTTAAAAAATGAGCATCTTACGTTTGCAATAGCTCGTTAATGATATGTAATTCTAAAAAAATTATAGAATGCAAGAATTTTGCTTTTTCTTCACAGTCGTTTAATAATATTTCTCGATGTCTCTTCGTATAAGGTAACAAAAAAAAAAAAACTTTAAAACAGTACTCACACGAGTGTTTGGTCAATTTTGGCTGAAAAACTGGCCGGATATTAAAACACCGTATAGGTCGGAGATCTAAAAACCCATTTCTTTGCTCACCAAATCTAGAAAGCAAAGTTTTTATATCCATACTCAGTATTAACCCTCTAAGGGTTATGCACGTATTTCTACGTAGCCGCAAGACGTCACGGCAAGGGCGCTGCACGTATTTTAACGTAGGCTAAAAGTCGACACTCTTTCGCTGTGCACGGAAAATAACGTAGGGGGTTGTCGGTTCTCCTAGCGTTGCCGACGCATTTTAACGTTTTTCTTTCCCCCAACAAGTTTGGACATCTTTATGGTTCGGAAGGGAGTCAGCACAATGGATGTTTTACGACCATTCAAGGATGCCAAAGGAACTGAGGGCTCGAAGAGCCCTTAAGGGCAAAAGGGCGTTTTGAATGGTCACGGAGTAAGAGAGGAACAAGATATCAATGAATAAAAGAGGAACAAAAAAGTTTCTGAAATTGTGTGTCCCATAAGCGTCTGTGTGTACTTAGATTTAATTTGTATTTAGTTTCAATAGTATTTCTTGGATAAAGCTTATTTGAACAAAATTTTGTTTTAAAGTTCCATTGAATTTTTATTCAGAATGCGGTTTTATGCTCTCTTGTGATTAAACATCGCACTGAAGCATTAGAAACTCAGAAGGAATATATTTGAAAAATTGCTATCAATATATAATTAATAAATTAAATATATTTCGCATTTACAATTAAACTATTTTTTAAATGAAAATTTATGTTTTTACTTTAATCTCTACCTCCAATTATTTTGCTTCGCTCAACGTAAACAGATGCGATTGAATTTTGTGTTTTAAAGTAGCCTAAATTTTGAAGAATATAATAAAGTATACTGTTTTATTGTTTCTCTTTTCAGATTTATATTGTGTAATAGCATGAAATTATGTGTTCGATTTTTTATTATGCAACTACTTTTTAAAGTTGTATACTGAACGGAATGAAATAATCTCTTTCAAATTCATAAAAGAAACAATAAAAACATTTTTTAATTATTTATATCTGGGAAGTTTAGTTATTAATGCTTAGATATTTACTAATATTATTAACAATTAATATTTAACTTTTAATACTTCGTTATTAGTATTTATACCTTGATGTAGATAAAAGAAATAGCAAAATAAATTAAATTAAATGTTTGAAAAATTTTAACTGAATCCATTTTAAAAGTTTTGACTCTGTAAACTATCTTAACAATTTTTTTTAATAGTTTATCAAAGAAGATACTTTTCTTAGATAAAACGGTAGATCTATAAAATTTTTAAAAAACTCAAAAATTCTGCATTTATTTTACAGTTTTTAAGCATTTTTTTCTTTGTTATGCTAAAGAGACTTCTTCATTAGAGGCTAAAATCTGAATGGATAAATAACATAGCTTTTGAAAAATCTTGTGCAAAATGCAGCACGACTTTTAATGACATGATTTTAAGAACCTACTAATGGAAAATAATGCAAATAAAGGCTTCAATGCTGCGTGAACAATAAACTATTTATGAATATGGAAAAGTTTTAGAGTTCATAGCTATGGCTTGAAATCATAAACTGTTATTTACTAAGATCAAATAAATGAATTTGCATTACTTTACTCAAATTTTGGCAGGTGTTTCTTATGGAAGAAAACTTCATAAACTGCACACTTTGGTGTGGAACGATATTAAAAGTTGTCGGACCCAAACTTGAAAGTAATTTTTATCAAGATTTTATTTTTATTATTATTATTATTAAAAGTAATCTAAGGATTTACAATCATGATAAAGATCAATGGTAGTATTAATCTTCATATTTTCTCATACGCTTATGCAGTGTAGCGCTATCCGTATTTTTTAGTATATTTGAATAGAAACAATTATGAATTTTGAATCTTTTATATTGGAGTGAAAATTCTATATTTTTGCAGTCAAGATGTCAAAGCAAAGTACCAAACTTCATTTATCTATTTTTTTTTTTTTTTTTGTATTTTAAAATAATTGCTCAAACACTCACGGAAAGACTGACTCATGGATAATCAATATTTTGACACATTATATTTAAAAAATTTAATACAAATCTACATTTTGATAATTTTGTACGACACGTATAATATATCAAGGTGTTTCTGTTTTGAAATATCATGTATACGCAAACACGACTTTTACATACAGATTCAGGCATACAGATTTCCTATCAACTAGTTTCATCTAATATTTGACACAAGATTACATCTAACTTATTTACAATTAATTTAAGAAAATTGTAATATTTTTACTTACGAGAAAGGAAAAAATTAAAAATTTCACAAATTATTTGACTGAAATGATTTCTAGTGAATGCTCTGCCTTTTTAATTCCGGCTATTGAATTCAGAAAAGCTTAAAAATTGGATTCAAAAAGATTCAGGAAGTGTTTAAAAAAGGGATTAAGCCATATCCAATATGCTACATTGAACTGAAATTTGAGAAACAAATGTTTATTTTTAAGTCAATTATATAAATAATCACTTGTTTAGAAAACTTTCCAAATATTTTAACGTTTCTAAAAAACTGAATTTGTTAATGTACGTTATCATGTTTAATATAAAATAGTTATACATTTTCAGTTCTTATCCTGCTTTCTAATGTTATTTTAAAAGTTAGTCATTTAGTCTCCATGCATGTTTCTTAAGTCCATTGTTTAATTTGGTACTAAGATGAATCAATCAAGTTAAATTTTTTCTTCCTTTGTCTCTTGGAGATCTATTTGATAAACTATGAAAATTAAGTATCAAGTGTTGTGGATGGGTACGATTTGCTTTCTTTCAGCATTTTATTTATTTCAATTCCTGCTGTTAGCTCACTCTCCCCCTAAATATATCTTTTTCAAATTTTCCATCGTTAATAAAATACTTTTTATTCATTCTATCAAGTACAAGTAACTTTTTTAAAAACTTGTAGTGGATGACATTTGATGTCAATACAGTTTTTATTCAAATATTAATTAATTTTTTATTAATTAATTAAAAACCAACTTTCTCGTCAAAAATTAGACTACATTTCTCCATCGCTAAATAAGTAACGAATTCAGTTTGTTTTCCCCCCACGCCAATGAGATTAGGTTTAACATGTTTTCAGCAGATTATCTTAAACGATTGTGTTTATTTTCGTAATGTTTGATGCAGTTAAAATAAACATTGTAAATTAATCAGTTTTTTCGACTCATTTTGAAGTACTTTCGAAGTAAAATAATTGAGAATAACTACATTAGAAATTTCTAATCTGTATTGCACTACCCAACTGGTGTAGTAAGTCACAATTGGTTTTGAATAATCACTTGCAGTTGAAAATTCAATGTTAGTAGAAATTTTTGATCGATTATTTATAGTAATTGCAATTATCAGGTCGGAATAACCTGGTTGGTAGGCGTTAGTTTCACATCCCTTGGGCTGCAAGTTTAAACCCACCAACCGAAGTCTTTCCGTATGTGTGTGTGGTGAACGTTACATTTGTCGTGGTCACAAGTCCTCCATGTCGAGAGTGGTGTTACAGTGCGTACTGGAGCAGAGGTGATCGTTCTCTGTTCTGGATCTAAATTATGATCTATAGATGAATGAATGCAGTCCGTCCCATAAAAAGTGTTTTTGACGTGTGTGGGCTGGAAGTCGGACTTCTGGACTCGGGTGCTCAACGGTCCATACTCTCAAAAGTTATCGCACCCCTCCTTCCGTTGTAAAGCGGAACATGAAAATAACAACAATTGTAATAATTTATAATAAGAAACTAAAATAGAATTTTAATCGCCAGGAGACACCAGGCCCGGATAACCTGGTTGGTTGGGCGCTGGATTCACATCTTTTCGGCTGCGAGTTCGAACCCGCCAGTTGAAGATTGTCATTTGTGGTTATGAGACCACCATCAACTTCATAAATTAGATAGGGGGAAAAAAAGGAAACGAATAAACAGCAACGAACAAAATATAATAGTCCAACACCATATGTAGACAGGAAAATGGAAAATTGCCATTATTATAATCGTTTAATAAAAAGTAACTAAAATAAAAAAAATCCTTTGCTGACCTAAGAACGAATTCATTTAAAAAATTGTTTTTTATATTACTTGTTTATAATCTTCTTTCTCTGAGTCTGAGAAACATGAATACCAAATATATCTGCAACATGCGAATGACTTTGCATAAAAAACTTTGGAGACAAAACTTTACGAAAACTAGTTCTATAATACGTGAAGTTAATAATTTACTGAAAGGAATATGAATTATGAGGCTTAACATAATTAAATGAATATTATAATAAGGCATAACTATAGTTCATAAAATTTTAATTAATCTGATTTATGTTTTTAAATTATTCTGGTAAATAATTTGTAAAAAAAAAATCCAGTTCTGTTATATATATAATAAATTGACAATAGAAAAAGTCGGTAATTTATACTTGAGGTGGATTCCGTTTAATGAATTCTCTATGAGTATATACTGCAGTCATTAGGTTATACCTTTAAATCTTTTGTTCGGCCTTTTTTTTACTACTGGTTTCTCTATATATACTTCCACAACGTTATTAAGATTATTGAATTTGTGCATTTTAGTAATTGCATTTGTTGTTATTGTTGACTGGCGACGTATTTCCTTTAAAAATTTTTCGTTCTATTACTTATTTTGGATTTTGCTGTTGAATTTTATATGCATTTATCTTTACTGTGAATAGATAAAAATAAAGCAATAGGCTCCGCTCCGAAAATATTTTTAAAAGTATTACTACTTCTTTTATCAATACGGTTGTTATATAATTACTTAAATTTGATGAAGTGTAATGCGTTTTCCTATATTAAATCCGACATCCTACACAATTGTGCAAAAGATTTCAACTCATTGTTATAACAGAGTATATTTCTTTCATGAGCGAAAGTAATTGCTTAAACCGGTTATTGCTTCTAAATAAGGAATCGCTTACCTCTTATGCCAGTTTTCGAGAGTTTTCAAACTATGCTGGCAAATATTTGTAAAATTTATACATCACAACGTCACTGAAATAGCATTACCACTATCTCTTCATTAAATTCATTTACTTATATATATTGGTAATTTTATCATGTCTATGGAGATAATCCACAAAAGTAACCTTTTCTTGTAAGCAAATTTCAAATACTGTTCTAAAACATTGAATTTTCTTAATTAATTTGTGGAACCGTTGGGGATTCCTACCAAACTTAGATGCCTATTCCTTTATTGAATCCATCGGCATGAATAATTATTAAAAAAAATTTCAATGATTGTTATCTCCACTACTAGCGGTCATTAATAAGAGAAAGAAAAGATTATATTGCTAAATTACATAAGTGAAAATATGTTTTACAAGTTTAATTTCACATATTTAAGACATCAATTACTTTTCCACGGTCAATTTTATAAAAAGATGTAAAATACAAAGATGTTATGCAAAGTACAACTGAAACTTTTGTGAATTACCTTACTTGATAAAACTAGCAAATATAGCAATACATCATTAGTGTTTTCTTTTATAGAATGGACGAAAATTAGAAAATTATTTTATGTCCATTGTATTTTTTTAAGAATACTAAACATTATAAACACACCGAAATTTATGAGGAATAAAATATATTGCAGTATAATATTTAAAAGGAATCGTTTGTTTGTTCAAGCTGCCTTTTATTATTTTTGAAGGTAGCAATTTCATTGGATGTGTACTCAAAATAATGGGAAAAATGAAAGAAAAATTGCAAAAAATGTTGATAATTTTTATAAATTTCACAAACACTTTAAAATCACTGGAATATTCTATAATTTGAAAAATAAATTTTTAATAAGGACATTTAATCTTTATTTACTTTGGTATATTTCACGATGTTTGAACTTTAAAATTTCCTTATTTTGAAGCATTCAAGAGCGGAGATGCCATAATTTTTTTTAAATAAAAAGCAATGATTACAAACAATATTGAGTTTTGATAAAATTGTTACTGGGTATTTAAGAACTCGGATCATAAATACATTAGTAGCTAATTATATTTCTAGAATTATGCTTTTTTTTTCAGATATCTAATCAATTTGTTGATTTGTATCTCTTATTATAATAGAATATGATGCCCGTTCTTCTAAAAAATAATTTATGTTATATATTGTTATTTATATATATCTGATTAACTGAACTATCCGTGTTTAGTTCTAATTCTAGAAAAAGGCTACTTTATTGCAACTATTGATTGCTCGGTGCAAAATAATTTATTTGGAAAAATAATAAAAGGATATGAATACAATTTTAATCCTTCAATAATTGCTAATATTGAAAATATATGCATAATAAGACCGAATGTATGATGAAAGTTTCTGTACTTAATATATACAGCAAAAAGTAAGTGAAAACCTATCTGTTTATATTTACACTGTTTAGAAAGTGCTTTCAGCAATCGGGGTTAAAAAGCAACCTATACACAATTCCCAGAAACCATCTGACGTTAGTAGCCGTACAAAATAAAAGAAAGCAATAAAATTTGGCATGAATAGGTGGTAACTTGCTGATACCCTAGGCTAGCTGACCTCCCATGAAGAACGGGAGGGGGAAGAAAGAAACCCTTGAACGCTTGCTGTGCATCTCTTGTGCAAAACTGACACGCTTCCACGACAGAAAACTAGTCCCGCTTCCTTCACTTTACAGAAGTTCCACTCGTAGAATGGAAACGCCCAGAGGGTTAATATACGTATTTTCTCAATTTTATTGAGTACGTAGCATTCCATTTATCTTAAATTGCGTAGAATGCGAATTAACGAATAATGTATGTACTGTATAGTTATGAGCAGGAATAGAGGCAAAAGCTGAGGTCCATTACATACTGATAAATCGATGAACAACGAGCAGAACGCTGCTCTTTTCCGGTCACAACTTGTATTTTGAACACGACATGTTGGAGGATCGTAGTAGGCGTTCTCTTCAAATGTCTTAGCAGGGTTACTAAAGATTCTTTATTTAATTACGACCAAAGAAAAGCACCTCGATCCAGACACTTGGAAATATTCTGTACATTAAATAGAATTAATATTTTAAAAGCTGAATTTATGTAAACTACATTACAGAATCATTTAGAACGATGTTATTTCATTTAAAGAAGTATTATTTAATAAATCCGAAACTCAAAAATTCAATTAATATATTTAATTTTGAGAATGTCTTTTTATGCTATATTTACTAACTTTTTTTCGCATTCGAAATACTGTATGTTTTTAATGCCAAAATGATGCAGGTTTTTTTCTTTTAAAAAGAAAGTTTCAAGCCAAAATAAGTTATGAAGCGGAGAATTTATAACAGAAAAACAGTTTCCTTGCTTCAATTATTATTTAAAATTAAAAAAAAAACTCATTCATAAATCAAATAATTTTTAGTAAATTTTAGAATGACCGATAAGTTTTTGTATAAATAATATTATTTTGGAATTTAAATGGTATTTTTTTTGTATAGAAATAAAAATTCCAGTTTGAATGCATAATTTTAACAAAACAATTCAGTACTTACATATACCATCTTCTCCAACGATCGCCAACGGTTTGTTAACTTTTTGTCGACGGATATAAATTTGGTGGTAAAGATCAACAGATTACACCACCAATTGGCAGTTTAGCAACTTATTGGCGATGACTTTAAATTTGGCGATAAGGATGAATGGTATAATGCGTAAATACCAAAAGTTCTTTCAAAAAGAAAACAATATATCTCATTTGTAACGATAACTCTAGATTGGTGCTCAAAAGCATTTTATACGTAGGTTCAGATCTTATTCTTTTAATATACAAAAATTGTATTTAAAGTGCACTTTTTGAAAGACACTTTTACTATTAAGAAGTAGAACAAAGTTTCGTTTTTACAACAATATTTATTGATTTCATTTTTTTTTTACCACAGCTTATACTTGAATTACCATCGTAACATTTAGTGACTTGGTACATAAAAGTAGTGCGAATCGGTTTCAATCAGGTGGAATTTTTTTATATATGATTCAGTACATTTCTGAATGAGGATTTATAATATAATATAATAGACAAATTTGATTAAAAACTGAAGTGAAATCACAAATATTCCAAAAAAATATATAATAGACTTTTATTTCGTGATAATAGCTGAGGACCAATATAATTATTCAGTTTTTTTATTCATATAAACAGTGATTACCATTATCTTTAATTCTGTGATTTTGTAATAGGCTTAATATTAGGAAATTAATAATTAGATAATTAATAATTGATTCTAATTTTAAAGTAATTTATGTAATTTCTAGTCATTTGATCGAAATTCAAAATAAGATAATAAATCTCACCTTGCTCAAAATAATTCATTTCGAAAAAAATTAAATCTTAATTACGTGTTTGAGTCAATATGTGTATATTTGCTTTATATCATCTCCATCATAAGACAGATTTAAAACTCGTTTGTCCACAAATGTACAGAAAAAATAGAAATAAAGCATTATGAAGACATTGAAACCTAAATGTAAAAGTAGCCATCTATCTAAAATAAATTCTTCAAATATAGTGCAAATGATTTTTTAAAACAAAAATACCATTCATAATTACATTACAATTTATTGCATTTTTTTAAACTGATGAATAAAATATAATTAACTCAGAAATTAACTCTACAATTTTATAGTTTTAGATCATTGTATTATCTTTATTAACAAAATTTCTTTCTTTCATATCTTAAAATAAACTTTTTTAAAAGCTACAATCAATGTCTAAAATAGTCAACAACTCTTTAGGGATTTTCAAAAATTATATTAATAAAATATTTATTTTAAAATGTATAGAAGAATCCAATAGAATTCTGTGCTATTTATGAAGTATTTAGTTTTTCAATATGTTTTACCTTTTGCATCAGAAATTCCATTTTTCCAAATCTACATTTGCGGGGAAAATGCTGAAAATATTGTAACTCTCCAGTTGTTATAATAATGAAAATAATGACCATACTTTCTTGTCAGATAAAATAATCGTCTGTCTCTTTCGTTGACAGAAGCACAAAAATCATCTGAAATATTATTCTGCAAAAGGGAGATATTCTATTGAATGCCAAAGTATTGAGGTTCTATTTTTGTGCCTCTTGAAGGTTCTGACTCATGTAACTGTTTTTTTTTTCTGATCAGAATTGTTCCCCACAAGGTATATGTAACTACTAGAAATTGCTTTTATGAATACAAGAACATTTGCTGAAATACCATTGGATATTTCTTTGAGAAGTCTGACATATAATACAAAATTCAGTTTATAGTATATAAAATATAATGGAATATATTTATATACGGTTATTTAAATAATTGGCTATGTTTTTCTCTGAAACAAACGTACTTTTATTAATAAAATCACATAAATTTCCTGCATCATTTATTCCCCAAAAGGCTTGAATTTTTGTCTAATATTAATATATCGAGAAGCATAAAAGATTCTCTTGCAATTAATTTTTCAAATTCTGTGAAAAGAATATGGATCTATAAATAAATAATTAAAAGAGTTTTTTAATATAAAAAGAATATACATTTGTTCACGATTTCTGATTAGAGATCCCATTTTTCTTTTTACTTTGTAAGTTTATTTTGTTATGTACATAAAAGTATTTATATAATGTGCAGGAAAACGTATTTCAGTTTTGAATGCAGCAATGGTATTTGATAGTTTTATCTTATTGAATATTTTATGCGGTTTTACAAATACAATGCAACGTCTATTCATAAAATATGAATTTTCTTTGCGATTCCATTTAAATTTTGTTGGAACTACAAGAAAAAATATTTATAACAGTTATAAAGCTAGTAAAAAAGGAATTTTATAATGCTTTTTCTGAAGCAGAACAAAAGAGCTGACATGATGTTTGCTGCATAAAAATTATAACAAATTAAAATCTGATCTAAGAAGATTTTATTATAAAGAAAAAATAATATTGTTTGACAAATAATGAATGTTTTTTTTATTATCGTATGTTCTGGAAATGTCTAATCGTATAAAATATAAAAATATATAATTTTCTTTGTAACATATTTTGAGTATTAAAAATTATATGAAAGAACAGAAACAAATATTATTATAAAGAAAGCAAACACTCACTGTTAGAATTTCCTTTATTTATTTCAAATATAAATAAATAACTTTTAAATAAACATTTTGGCAATAAATATAACCTTGTTTAAAAAGATAATCCGCCAAAAAATTAATTAATTTAAAAAAAAAACAATAATTTCTAAGTCATTGTTTCCAATTAGAAATAAAGTAATTTGAATAAATCAGAGATAGAACTACTTTTAGCTGTAGTCAAGTTATTTCTAAAACATATTGTTAAAGTAATGCTTTTAGAATCCACCTAAATAATATGTTTTAAATTATCATTGAGACAGATTTACTAATAATTGGCTGAAAATATATTTTGATTTAATGTAAACAGAATTTAGCGGCAATTCTTTATTGTCAATATACCAGCAGATTATTTATAACATTTAATGCACACCTAAACATATAATTTAATTATTTTAACAACATTAAATGTTTTACAGATCTTAATTATTTAAAAAAAACACATCATTATGCACAATAGTTTTATTTGTTATTTCATTTTCTACAATTCACACTTCCGAATTTTTAAATGCAATGAATTAAGACACTAGGCTAAAAATGAATATTGCAACAAGCAAATGTCTAAAAAAATACTGAATGTAATAAAATGTGATATCACTAAAACTAATACAAACTAATTGTTTAAAATAATAATAAACTATAACTAATCAGTTAAATATAATAACTAATAGTTTAAATATAATATCTAATCGTTTAAATCTAATGACTAATTGTTTAAAAAAATAAAAAGATGATAAAAATTATTTTTAGAAGCAGACAACATACATTGTTTCGAAAACGTTAATTATTTCTTTATATATTGACAAATATATTTTTCTTTCAGATTAACATTTTAGTAATATTACATTAAAAGTGGCTATAATAATTCTTTTACTAATGAATAGTTTTTATGTGTTTTAACTATCATAAAATATGCATTCTAAAATATTATTTCTAGAGGACTAGAAAGTGACATTAATAAATTTGCGATATAATTAGTGTTAATTACATCTAATACGCAATCTTTAATGTATATTTTTATTCCTTTTTTTAGATTAACCAAAAAATTATACACTTAAGTGTCTTTTAATAGCCTCATATGCATACATTAGTCTCAAAAGATCACTATAAATTATTTCCAGCAAAAAAATTTATAATGCTAAAATCTTTTATTTCTATGCAATATTATTCTCTTAAGAAAATAAAAGCATTATTATTGTTGATTCCAAATATATATCTGAAGAAAGTGACATCCGTTAATTTTAATTTTTATATCAATCAAAGAATAATTAGAAAGCGTCATAAAAGTGTGGAAATTAAATAAATATAAATAATTCAGCTAGAAATGCATATTAATGGCCAACTTATCAAAAAGAGAATATATATATGGAATTGTTTTTAAATAATTTTTTGCATAAAATATGAACTCCAGGATATTAAATTTAGTTCCTATTTTGTCATAAATTTTTATCCGCTAATGCATAGTTCTTTTAAAAATCCAATGATGGGGCATAATTTATTATTTATACAGTATTTCGCCATTAAATATTTTCTATTAACTTGAAAAACATAAAAAATACTTAAATGGCTCAAGTGAAAAACTTACCAGTCTTTAAGGATAATAAATGTATTGTCTTGTGAGCACGAAGTCACTAAAAGTCTATTCTTTTAAAAGCGTAGAGATAGCTTTAAGTCCGGATGATACGACTAAGTAAATTAAAGCTCTCGAACGATAGAATTTTTTCTTTGTGAAAATTTTCGTTTTCTTTCAACCTTTTCGGTTAGCTTAACTAAAACAGTCAAAGTCATTTCTACTCTTTTATATTTTGTATTTTCTAAAAAAAAAAAAGAAGAAGAAAAGGAAATATTGAATTATCGACTGAAACTTGCCGAAGGGAGGTAATTTATTTGATTTATTAAGTTCCTGACATACTTGCTGCAACCAAATTTAGGGGGACGACTCCGGAATATCTAATAGTGGTTTACAAAGGGGATGGAAAAAATACTAATAATTCGATCTTTGTTGAAGAGGAAACTTTAGGAAGTTCGATGTTATCGGTACTCCCATGAATGCTAATTTATTGAAAGAATTCTTTTTGGATGAATAGGTAGCTTGATTTATTCCCTTTTTTATCAGGAAGAATGTGTACATCCTATAGCGGATTAACTTTAAAATGAACTTCGTCGTATATTTTTAAGAAAACTATCGAATTAACTAAGCTATTTTGCTAAACTCAACTGAACATTTAATGAACGTAAAATAAGCTTGATTGATAGTAGATTTAATTAAATATAGCAACTGAGGAAAAGTTCCCTTGTAAATTTCTTACATTAGGGAAAAAACGAAATAAAAATATTTTTCTGGAAGTGAAGGCAGAGTAAATTATTTTTGTGTTCAGATTTAAATTCATTACGAAATTGCAATTAATTTTTTTAAATTATAAAATTCGTTATATGTATTCAGAATAATGATCAGTGTCCTGTATAAATGTATGTGAAAAATTGGAATATTTTATTAAAATTTATCTACTGACTTGTAATTAAATGATTAAAAATGCTGTAAAAAGAAGGCAACTTCAATTCCCCATATTGAATACGTTGGATTCACTGTTTTAAACATCAGCACACATTTGGGGGGACACCTCCTAATTGTGAATGAAAAGTATGAGGGCTGGTTTAGAACCGGTATGAGGACTGGTTTAGAAAAAGTACAGACTAATCCGATCTATAATAAGATGCAGTTCCTTAAGGAAGGCTTGTATCGTTACCGGTGATAACCCCTCAAGACTAAACCACAATCCCACCTGAGCTGCTATTCAGGCGGTCCGGCCATTCAGATTTTTCAATGGGTCTTCCAGTATATCGGAGAGGCCCGTTTGTGGTATACACTATTTTCTTCTTTAGCCTTCACCCTATTTTTATTTAATCATAAGCAATAACAGTTAACTTCCCCTTTTCACTTGTTTATTAATAACAATTATACATTAAAACAAAAGAAAAATACTGGAAAGAAAAAATTTTCGTTCTTAAGATTTCATAAGTTTTGTAAGTTTCTTTCTTCCGAATTTCTTATTTTAAAATAAACAGATATTTAGCACTATCATATAATAGTAACAAAGCTCCCTAATCCTGATGCTAAGACTTTATTTACTGGTACATTTCTCCTCAAAAATCAAATAAAATCAGGCAACTATTAAAATTAATGTTTTTAACACTTTTTTTCAGTTCAAGGAAATATGATTCTCCATTTAATAATCATAATTTGATCATTATAACAAAAGTACATTAAATGGCTGGAAAATTGATAGCGTTTGAGATTTCATAAATTTAGTGCATTTTTTTTTCTCTTCAAGCTTCTTATTTTCAAAAAGGAAAATATTTAGCAATATGGTATAATAATAACTAAGTACCTTAAACATGAATATGAGACATTTGCACTGCCATATTTCTTTCCGACATTCAAATAAAATCAGACAATCATAAAAATGATATCCTTTATAAAAAAAATTAAAAACCTGTAGCACTATGATTCCCACTGGCAAGAAAGTCTAAAAAAGAAAGATAAAGAAAATCAAATCTTCGATCGTAAATTTCAAATTATCATTTGAGAACATTATTATTAATAAGGCATTATTTATCTTAACTAATTTAAGTCATTAGCCAATTTAAAACAATCACTAGATTTCTCAATCGATCTATATATATATA